>JAQQTP010000077.1:4555000-4730000 GCA_029884605.1 Ormosia emarginata
TGCACAAGGAAGGTTTCCAGAAGTGCAATGCCGATCACTGTTGCTTCTTCAAGAGATATAAGTCCAGTTATATCATTTTGCTATTTTATTATAATGTTAGTAGTAGGATCCCGAAAATTGAAGATACACAAAGATTGTCAAATAACTAACTATATGCTCTGTTTTCTAAGTAAAATGATGCTCTCTTTTGTATTATGACTACAAGAATATAAAACATACGCCTACATTGAATAAGATTGCCTACAGAAATATTTGGGTTTGTAATATGGAGATTTATGGAGAATATATTATAGATTATTGAATTAAACAATAAATGGTTTCCTATTCCTGAAGGTCCGAATATAAATACGTCTACCAAACATGTTTATTGTTTAAGATACCTTGAGTTCTTTACTTTGAAGTCTGTTTGGTACAAATGATACGATAAGACATAATAGTATTAAATATGATAATATAAAATTTGATAGTAATAAAACTTGATAGTATAAGACCTAATACGTAAAAGTTGGGGATATTAAAGTGTTTAGATTTCTAATGAAAAAAAATTATAAAAACTTATACATCAAAATTCAATCAAGTCTAATCTCATTCTCAAGACTTCATTAAGTTATTTATTATTTTAATATACAAAAAAAAGCTTTAATGAATAAATTTATACGATATAATATTTATATCAAATAATTATATTATATTAATTTATCTTATTAAATTTAATACGATAAATTAACTTGTTTAAGCTTTAGATGAAGTTAACATATTGGGCTCTCTCCTTTAAGCTTGGGGGCGCCAGCCCAATTAAACGGGGCCAAAAAGTGGTTCAGGATTATTTTCTATTGTACTAACCCATACTATTTTCAGGCTATGTGGACTCAAGCCCATTCATACACCCATTCATGATCGTTTTCTTCTTCCCTCTAATTTAGTGCAGAGTAGAAGCTGAGGTTGCGACTCTTGAAAGCTGAAATAATTCCAAGTTTTCATTTTTAACAAGTTTTTGCAAACTGCAAAGAAGAGAGAGTGTGAGTGAGTGAATGAGTGATGGAGAAGATGAAAATAGAAGAGGTTCAGTCGACCACCAAGAAGCAGCGCGTTGCTACCCACACTCACATCAAGGGCCTAGGTCTTGACGAGAAAAGTTCTCACCCACATTTTCATTTTTATTTTTTTTTGGCTAAATTTTGCAAATTGAGATATTGGGCATGGTTTCTCTCGCTCATTTTACTGCTGCTTCTTTACAAGTTTGAATCTTTGCCTTACTAGTCCCAAATTTTCAACAGTATAATATAACCCTTTTGTTATGGCCATAGATTTTATGCATGCTCGTAATGTTGTAGTATAATATCACCATAGTTTTTTTTTTCTCCCTGCATATCGGTTCTGCCTTTCTGGTTCTAGTTTTATTAGTAGAGTCTTGTCTATCTAACATAGTTTAAATAAAAATATCGTTAGACGTCGAAAATCTTATCTAACTTGAAATTTTAATTTTTTTTCCACTACACATCTTATCTAACACGGAAGATCCTACTATATAGCAATAATAACTATTAGATTTGTATATATTTATTATACTATATAATTATGTGCTTTACACAGATAAGAAAAAAAAATATATGTGCTTCACAAAATTTGTGCCAATTTTACACTATCCTTATATGTTTAGTGAGAGCATAATTGTATAAGTCAGATTAAAAGTTGACCCGATCAGCAAGTCAAGTTAGCGGTTTGATCGTAGATTAAACGGTTGAATTAGAAACTTTGGATAAAGTAAAAGAAAATTAAAAAAATATATTATATGAAAAAATACTTTATAATATATAAAAAAATATTACATAAAAAAATCATTATATAAAAAAATTACTAATAGTGTTAGTAAATTAGTAGTGATAATTATTCAATTCTAATTTTTTAACTTTATAATTAGTTAAATAATAATATAAATTAAAAATTTATTTAATTTGCATGTGATCTAATGGTAAAATATAATTTATTTTGAGGCTTTTAGGTACTATGTTTGAATATTACAATTTGTTTTGAAAAAAACTTAAATTAAAAAAAAAAATTGTCAATCAGAACTGCATCTTCCTGTAGTTATTTTAATAATAAAATTGTTTTAACTAACTATATCTCTGTTTTCTAAAAATGATGCTCTTTTTTCTTTATGATTACAAGAATATAAAACATACGCCTACAACTATAAGATTGCCTACAGAAAATTTGGATATAAATAAGGATTTTTATACATAATAAATTTCATTTCTTCCATTATAAACAAAATGGTTTCCTATTCCTGAAGGTCTTTATATAAAAACAAAATGTTATGTCTAACGATACTTTCATTTGAATTATTTATTCTTGTTTCAGTTTATCTCAAAATCTTTTTTTTTTTTTACTTTTCCAATTTATTTTATCATATACCTAGTGGGACAATATCATCTATTCACGATTCGAGACATACAACAAACATCGTTTTAATTAAGGTGTTTAAATTTATAATGAAAAAAATTAAAGCTTATTCAAACGGGATAGGATAAAAGCATTCTCGAGATTTGATAAGTTATTTATTATTTTAATATATAAAAAGAGTAGGATAATGATATTATAGATATAATATTTATCTTATCAAATAATTATATTATATTATATTAATTTATCTTATTAAATTTAATACGATAATATTATACTTTTTAAGCTTTGATTTAAATATTTTTTTATTTAATGTTTTCATATTTTATTTGATTTTATTTTTTTATAATTTTAATTTTTTTAAATTATATAACCAGACAAATTTATCCTATATGATAAAATTCATATAATTTTTAAAATTTTGAAAATATTGTTTAACTTAAATTACTTTTTATAATTTTAAATATTCATTTTTAGTTTTTGCTTTGCATATAGTTAAATTATTAGAATAATTTTATATTTTGGAGTTTTTAAAATAATATAAATAACAAAATTAGCCTTGAGACAAAAGAAAAATAATTTTTAAAATTAATTATTAGTATTTTATTATTTTAAATATTTTATATTTATTATATATTTTTTGGTAACCATTTTATATTTTATTATACTTTAATTATTTTATATTTAAAATATTTTTTTATATCATCATTTAAACTGCTTGCTTCTATACAAGTTTGAATCTTTGCCTTACTAGTCCCAAATTTTCAACAGTATAATATAAATTTGAACTAAATAGATTTTATGCATGCTCGTAATGTTGTAGTTAATTTATCACCATAGTTTTTTTTTTTTCTCCCAAACATATCGGTTCTGCCTTTCAAATGGTTGATAGTTTTATTAGTAGTCTTGTCTATCTAACATAGTTTATCACGACCAATAAAAATATCGTTAGACGTTGAAAACCAATCTAACTTGAAAATAACAAACAATTTTTTTGCTAAATCTTATCTAAAGAATATAACTTATTATTTAATAACTATTGGATGATGATATATTTATTATCTTATTTAATTATGAGGGACACAGATAAGAAAAAAAAATATATGAACTTCACAAAATTTGTGATCAATTTTATCACTGGATCCTTATATGTTAAGTGAGAGCATAATTGTATAAGTCTTCTTAAAGTTGAATCAAGATGTGTTAAAAATTGATCGTAATTAAACGGTTGAAATCAGAAACTTTGGATAAAGTAAAAGAAAAAAAACATAATTTATCCGATTTTACAATATAGACCATGATATTATTTTCATTTATATTATTACTTAGTGTTAGTAAATTAGTAGTTGATAATTATTCTACCAACTAACTTTCTTAATTTTATAATTAGTTAAATAATAATATAAACCACAAAAAATTAAAAATATTACCATAGAAACTTCATCAATGATAAAATATAGTTTTCCTTTTATGAGTTCCAATGTTCCAATAATATAATCTTATCGGTGTGCGGTGGCATGCGCAATTTTAAAAAATAAATAAATAGGCCTCGACCACGTCTCGCCATGGTCTTCACCGCTCCTGAGTTTCGGTGAGTCGCGCGACCACAAAATTGTTTTAACTAAAGATCACGACCACAAAATTTGAGTCACGATTTTTCCTGTCAGACAACTCGGTCGTTGTCGTCGCAGTTTATACGCCCTATCTTGAAAGTGATATAAATACCGGATTTTTATACATAATAAATTTCAAGCACTTCCATTATAAACAAAATGTTTATGTCTTTAACCAAAAACAAAATGTTATGTCTAACGATACTTTCATTTGAATTATTTATTCTTGTTTCAGTTTATCTCACCACCTCTTTTTTTTTTTGACTTTTCCAATTTATCCATCATATACCTAGTGGGACAATACCACCTCCATTCACGAAATTCGAGACATACAACAAACTCGTTTTAATTCTGTAAGTTCTATATCTTTTAACAGTTTGTCAAACCAAGTTGCGCATGCGCCCTGATAAATAACAAGACAAATTGTGAAAATAATGCAAATGTTTTGTTAAAAATAAAATAATTAATGAATCAGTCTTTGATATCTTAACTATTGGAAAAATTTACTATAAACTAAAAGTTGACTATGTGAAAATAAACTATTTTAGTCATAGTATCATAGTAATAGGAAGGAAATTTACCATGGATGATGATAAAGCTGTTTTTTTCTTATTTATTTATTGAGGGACATGCGATGCAGAACTCCGAGATTGTGGGGTGGGAGGAAATATTGACCCCGGTGTCTCAGTTCCAACGAATTGAACCTGGGAAATGGGTATGTCCTCAGCCCCAAGAGTCTTAAGATACAGAATCATAAATAGTATACGTTTTATTAGGGATGGAAATAAGTGAAACCGTTCGTTAGGAGTTTATAGCCTGATATATTTAAGATCTAATTTGGTCTAATTTGTTTAATAAAAAGGTCAAATCAATATTTTTTTTTAAACTTATTTAATTAAATAAGCTAGAATAAAAAGTTTTTTAGATCTAGTAAATTAGCCTATTTAATTTTATGTATAATTATTTTTTATATATTATAAAATTTTAATATTTATATAATATAATTAATTTAATAAATAATATCATATTTTTTAAAAATTTAAGTCTGTTAGTCTATTTAAAAGCTTAGGTCCATTAATTTATCTCGTTGACTTATTTAGAGGTAAGTCTGTTGATTTATTTAAAGATTTTATTACAAAATAGATCTTTAAATAAACTTTCAAATAGACTAAGTGAGACATTAAAAATTATTTATGTTAGATAAATAAATTAAACTCAAAATTTACATTTGAGAAACATACTAAGCCCGTTTAAGACAACACATAGACCTATTTCTACTCCTATTCATAAGATAACGTGTGAGACTTTTGAGCCACGTTCGTTTCACGAGAACAAGAACAATAATAAGGCGAGATGGAAGATCCCTCTTTGCAACGTAGCCTCAAAAGGATAAGAGATCTCTCAGATGGTGCTGTTGAACATGAGATTGAAGCTATAACTGCAAAGGGTGTTCAGTTACTTGACGCCCACAATGGTTTCGTCCTTTGTAGTTTCATCGTACATAACACCGTATCAGTTAAAGCCTTGATTCACCCCTTATTATCAATCGTCCTTTTTTTTCAACTTTTTCTTAATTTTTTTTGTCCATAAAAAATTCATGATTTGGCTTTGTTTTTATAGGATGAAAATGGAAATTGGCATCCCGGAGCAATCGCAACCTTAATTGACATCATTGGCAGCTTGGCCGTCCATTCCATTACTCCAAGATTTAATGTTTCTGTTGATTTTAGTATATCATTCTACTCAACGGCTAAGGTTCAGGTAGTTTTTTTTTCATCCTTACTTATTGATGTATCTGCATTTTGTGAAGAAATTCTTAACCATGGACCCAAAATGAACTGAAATCAAACTTTTTACTTTTTCCTCAAAAAGCCAAAGATCACTCTAAACCTAGAGCACTTAACTTGTGTGTATTAAACTAATAAAATATTAGCACATCGTTAATTAATGATTAATAATCACAATTAATAATGTTCAATATTTTATCAGCTACACATAAATTGAGTGATTTAGGTTCATGCAAGAATCTCCAAGCCATTAAAAGCTTTTGGAAAGAAATTTTTGTTTGGCAAATTTGTCCCTAATGACTCTCTTTTCATATCCTTCTCAAAGATTTTTTTTTTTCTTCCAATGACTTGGGGTTACATTTTAATGGCAGGAAGAGGTTGAAGTAGAGGCAAAGGTTGTGGGAAAGAAGGAAAAACTAACATCTGTGGTTGTGGAGATTAGGAAGAAAAAGAATGGAGAAATAATTGCTATGGGTAAGCAATGGATGTCTGCAACTAATATTAATTCGAGTCATTATCAAGCTAGTAAGCTCTAGAGACTAGAGCACAAGTCTTTCTGGGTCCTGGACATTAGTGTAATTGGTTTTCTTCAATAAAATGCAACTACATAGGATCACAAGCAATTATTAGTCGAGATACGGGTTCAATTAGACTTGAATCTAAGCTTAATTAGATTGCAATGAACTATACTGCAAACTTGTGTCTTCATGGAACAACATAAACTTATACGAAGATAAATGTATACATAAATTATTTTCATCATATGGAAAAAGGAACGTGACAATTCTAATTGAGTTTGGCTCCCTACATCGTGAATGTTTTTTGCTTGATCGACAATCTAAGGGAAGTTATACACATCAAGCTGGCGATTCTTAGGACTTCCTTTACATTTCCTTCTCCTTTTCCTCCTTGGATCTCATTTCATATTTCAGTTAACCTTTCATACTTTGAGACAAATTTTTTTCACTTGATCATTGCTAGGTTCATAAGCCCAAATTCAACCTAGACGATACAAGATATGATAGAAGTTATAGAACTCATAAAAGCAAGAAGCCAATAATATCCGTTATATGAAAATTTAGAGGGATGAAGATGGAGAAAAAATAAGACTAGCAAGGAATAAAGAGGTTTAAGTTGACATCCTAGTGCTTGGTAACGAGAGGTTATAAAGGAGAAACATTTTAATAATAATTTGTATGTTAGTTTCTTAAAATCACATTCTCATTCTGATAGTCGCTCAATCACACATGTGACTTGTGAGTGTGTGTGATATGAAGTGGGTGTAAGTCTTACATTGAAGAGTTTAAACAGAGTTTATAACGCTTAAATAGACTAAGTTCCTTAAGCTAGCTTTTTGGATCAAGTTAGTTTTACTCCAAGTATGCCAAACACTTCATCCATGTCAGCACTCCTCTCAAGCATAAAATCATCCAA
Organism: Ormosia emarginata; assembly: GCA_029884605.1. NCBI lineage: Eukaryota > Viridiplantae > Streptophyta > Magnoliopsida > Fabales > Fabaceae > Ormosia > Ormosia emarginata. The sequence continues at coordinate 4,562,238 of JAQQTP010000077.1, forward strand.
AGCCCAATGCCAATTGTCAAACACATTTTAAGCCCAATCATTCAAGCCCAAATGTCAATGCCCAAATCATCGAAGTCCAATGCCAGCAACTTCATCCATTTCATTTTATTTGAAGACAATGTAATGTGATAAAGATGAAATATAACTGCTAAAAAAATTAAATTTCTTTCCTTTCTCTTTACATTCCTATTGAGCAAGACTGCTTTAATTTTCATTCATCGTTTTCACTTCTACTGTTGCTAGGCATACCATTAAGTCTTGAACTTAATGCTTAGAAGTAAGTTCATTTCATCCCTCCCATTTTGCATATGCCAACCGTATATGTCGAGTGTGACTTGCATTTGTCAACAATTGTGGGAGGACTTATTGCCTTATGCATGGGAGCACTTTCAGTGCTTGTTGGCGGGTGGTAGTTGGAAGGCCAAAACATTAAATGCAAGGCTTGTAAGGGTTCTCTATAAATATGAGCTTAGTGAGAGCAAAAATAGAGAGTGTAAGAAAATTTTAAGAGTGTAGTGTGTGTGCATACACTGAAAAAAAATTTATATACTTTTTAGTCTCTGTAATATTACAATTATAGTAGGAGAGTGTCTTACTAAGAAACACTATAATTTGTACATCTTGTGTGTGAGAGTGTAGAAATGATATTGTAATTATTGTTGGTATAATGAAATATTTTTAGAGTTTGGCCTGTAGTTTTTCTCTCAGTGTACAAGGGAGTTTTCTATTTTAAATTTGGTGTATATTTATTGATTTATTTTGCTAGTACAAATAGTACTGACATGTGGATCTCACTATAAAAGTACGATTCACATACTTTACTATTTATCGATTCTTTTTTCATGGATTTGAGTATACTTCTCACATTCATAAAGTGTCTAAGACACTTGCGATGTATCCTACTTTGATTTTCTAACAAGTGGTATCGGAGCCACTTGATCAAATTTCAGATCGAAAATATCAGTGCCAAAATTTGATGTGGAGAAGTTCGATGGGTCCAAAGACTTCAGTCTATGAAAGCTAAAGCTACATGCATTACTAGACTAGTAAGGTCTATCAAAGGCATTGGAGGACGAAAGCAAGTTGTCAGAAACATTGTCTCTTGATAAAAAGGAAGAGATAATGGTCAAAACACGTAGTACAATACAGTTGAGCCTGATAGACAATGTGTTGTGAGAAGTTATGAACGAGAAGATTGTAAATGAACTCTGAAAAGCCTTGGAAGAAAAGTACTCTACAAAGACCTTGTCAAACTAACTTTACCAGAGAAAGCGATTGTACACATTCAGGAGAGAAACCAATTTGAGACCATATAGATGACTTTAATCGAATGATCACCGATGTATAAGCAGCTGGAATTAAAGTCAAAAATATTAATCAAGCTATGATCTTATTGACTTCACTACCTTTGACCTATGATAATTTCTGTGATACCATGTTATATGATAGATCCACCATCACCGCCAAAACTTTCAAGGAGGTGTTGATGACAAAATAGCATAAAAAATTGGCATCATGATCCAATGTTGATAATCTTACTAATAATCCGCTCACATGCATAAAGTGTTCAAGACACTCGGAATCAATCCAACTTTGATTTCCTCAAAGTATCTTCCTAGACTCTGCGATGGATCCTTGGGAAAAATTCCTTCTTGTTAGTTTGTTTTCACCAATTACCCATGGACAAGAAATTATGACATGCTAGTTCAGTTTTATTCATCTTAAAACTGAATATTACAATTAACCATATGTCCATGCACAAATATTTTATTCATGGATGCAACAGCCACAACAGCAGAACCTAGGAAAATGGTAAAAAGAAAGCTGCAATCCAAATTGAACCTGACTCTCATTTTGGTAGTAAACGGTATTAATTAACAGTCTGACCAGCATGACTAATTAATTTCATCAAGTGAACAATTATAGGGGCTTCAACATTTCTCCCACATTGGAGCCTTGCATTTCCTCCTCTTGTTCATGATGAACCCTATTCCCTCGTTCAGTTAACCTTTCCTCCTTCTTTGAGGCAGCTTCAGCACTAGGTCCATAAGCCCAACTGCAAACCAAATAGTACAGTATATTAACAGCACTTATTATGGCAAGAAGCCAATAATACTTGTCATAGTGACCCTTGTTAATATTATCTGAAACCCAGCTTTTCTTCCCCCCTCTGGAAGTGATGTTATCCACAATGTTGAATATAAGAGAAGCGACCAAGTTTCCTATAGCCTCTCCTAGGGTGAATAAGGACGCGGCAATGCTTGACATACTGCTTGGAAACTCAGTGTAATAAAACTCTGATTGGCCTATTGCAGTAAATGCTTCTGCTATACCACTCAAAACATTATGTGGGATAAGCCACATAGCAGACATGTCCAACACTGCTTGAGGATTATCAATATATCCCTCCCCAATTGCTTTCCTTCTCCTTTTGTTCTCAACAAGTGCTGAAACTACACAGTCCAGAAAGGAGAAAAACAAACCAATTCCCATTCTCCTTTTGGCACTAATCCTAACTGGCTTTCCTCTTACTTTTGATGCTAGAGGAAGGATGACACGGTCATAGACACCCGCAGTTATAAACACTGCCACCATCATGAAGACACCAAAAGAACCTGCTGGAATTTGGAAGTTTGAAGTGATATGTCTGTTCATGGTTTGAGCTTGAAGCAACCAAAATGAGGTTTGGCTAATGCCAACTGACACCATGATACCGGTAGACCAAAGGGGAATAACTTTAATAATGGCCTTCAGTTCTTCAACTTGCTCTATTGTGCAAAGACTCCATGCATTTGAGGCTGACCTATCAGAGGCTATATCTTGTTCTCTGTCTTTGATGATGCAAGCTTTGTTCAGAAACCTGAAACACAAAATATCACCTTAAGTTAATTATTATGGTTATGTTATTCATACCCACGAAAACCCACACCTAAGTTACACTTTGTTACTGTTGAGTTAATTATTGGTTACAGGCGTTTGTTTTATGGTTAACGCTTATTGCGTATTGTTAAAAAGATTAGTATTAAGAATATATTTTTTATCACATATTTTTTTAATACTCTCTTTTATTGAATCACGTCATATATTAAAGCACAAACTTAAATTTGATTACACATTAATCGAATTGATTATATGCTAATCGAAATTGAATGTGTATTTTAGTGTTTGACGTGGCCTAATAGAAGAGAATAAGTTGAAAGTAGTGTGATAGACAATGTATTCTTATTATTTCTCTTGTTAAAAAAAACTGTTAACCATATGATAATTAACTTATTATTAACTCATCAGTAACTAGGTATTGCTCAAGTGTGACTGTGTGAGTTTTCATGTGTAGATGAAACATTTCCATAATTATTATTTCATCAAACTCAAGATCATTAGGGAAAAGAAGATTGCACTCAACCTCAGTTTATCAGTTGGAGCAACAAGGGTTGAGTCCTTGTTATGGTGATACATTCCAGCCGAGTCCTTAGGTGGAAATGAAAGATTTCTATTCTTATAGGCAACAGCAATTACTTTGGCAAAGCCAGTGAGCATGCTGCTATGTGGTTTCTGCTTCACATAACGTGGAGAAACAATGAAGAACAAGAAAGTAGACAAGAACATAAGTGCTGCTGGAACACCAAAACCCACTTTCCATCCAAAATGGTCTTGGATGTAAATTATTCCTGTCAAGGAAAAAACGACAGAAATAGCTTGAGAAGCAATGTACCAGCTGATGAAGCTCTCTAAGACCCTGTGATTGTTGGGGTTAGTTTTTTTGGAGAGTTGATCTGCACCAAATGCTAAGGAGCAAGAGATGCCACCACCTCCAATGGATATGAGAGCAAAGCAAGAGAGTAAGATAGCCATTTGGGCTGATGTTGCAGATTGGCAGTTTTCAGTTGAGTGGCTGCAAGGGGGAGGCCTTGCCTGCGGGGTCATGGCTGTTAACCACAAGAGTGCCATCCCCTGTAACCCAAAAAGAAAAGGAAAAAGAAAAATGTAAAAGCAATATAGATTTTTCTTAAATGATATTTGCACATTAAAATATTTACATTTTTTTCTATTATTATTTTTTAAAATAATAAAATATAAAATTACATACTTTAATCTATTCTTTGTACCTTTTTTCTCCCAAAAAAGTAAATAAGTATAAACAATTTTAACATTTTAATATGCAAATATCATAACTCATTCTTGGTTGTCAGATTGGCTAATTTTTTCTTAAACTATTTTTTGAATCTCATTTTTATAGTGTGACTTAAATTTTAAGCAGGCCTCATTCATGATCTGATCTGATCTGAATATTTCTTACAAACCACGAATTATTTTTTCTTCGTTTTTTTAATTTTATTTTTATTTATTTATTTGAACTTTGGATTTGCAATAGTCAGTAGAGGAGGAGATTAGAGGCACGTGACCTGGTATCACACTCCAGTCCATATAATTAATATGTATAAAAAACGAGGTCTGAGAAATGGTCAATGTTTTGGCGTTGTGAAATGTTCAAGGATAGGGAGATTGAGAACAAGGACATAATACTGTGGTACACGATGAGACTACATCATTTTTCTTCTCAGGAAGATTTAAAATTAATTAGTTTATAAAAAATAAAAATTATATTTACTTGAAAAAAGATCTCATAAAATATTAATTATTTATAATTTATTTAAATAATAAATAAATAAAACATAAATCCTTGTTTATACTTAACGTATTCAATTTCTTAAACGAATTCGTATATATATCTAAATGAAAACTATTATTTATGTTTAACGTGTTGAATGATATTTTTTGTATATATTAAACAAGTTTTTTATATTCAAGTTAAAAAAAATAAACAAACTTGTTTATATTAAATGATAAAAAAATCAATTGTTTTATAAAAATAAAAATTAAGTTTACAAATAAAATATCATTTAATATTAATAATTTATAAATTATTAAATAATAAATTAATATAATAAAAATTAATATTTATGATTAAACATGTTGAGTTTTTAAGCCTTTTATTTAAAGAAGAGAGAATAAGTTATATATCTTTAATGAAATAAACATGTGGACAAATTTTGTGAATTATTATTTATACACATGTCAATATTTAAATAGTATGCCTAAGAAATGATGTGATAGACAGAATTCATTTAAGAATTTCTCCCGATACCAATTGAGCTAGAAAATCATTGAGCATTAAATTTTACTTTTATAAACATACATTACTTTTTTATATATATATATATATATATATATATATATATATATATATATATATATATATATATATATGATCAATTCTTGGACATATTTGGGGTTGAAGCTTTCTAAGGGTTTATTTGGATTGGTGGTATTGAGTGGAATGGAAGAGGATGAAATGGAATAGAGATAGGTTTCATTGTTTAGTTATGTTAAAAAAATATAGAATGGGATGGGAGTAGGTGGAATGAATTCCATCCTATCCTATCTCATCCCACCAGAAACCATCAATTTTCTTTCTCTCTAATTTGAAGGGTATGGGATGGAATCATTTTTTTTAGTATGAATATCATCCAATTTTACCAAAAATTATTAACTTCCAAAATAATATAATGATAACTTTACTCTATTTTATCTTAAAATATTCAAACAATAGAATGATATTTTTTTTCATTCTATTTTATTTATTTTATTTTATCACATTTTATTTTATTTTATCACTTACTAAATATCTAAACATAATTTAAGAGTGTGCTTGTCTGTCTACGGACAAACCCCCCACAAGTAGACACGTAAATTTAGTATAGTTAATATATATGCACGTACAAAGCCAATAAAGTATTGAAATATTATTAATTTATATTAAATAAATTTTATGTTTACTCGCATAAGTTCGAATTTCAGATTAAAAAAAAAATATTTTACTGATTAACGGCATCCAAATTGAGTATATTATATAGCATGTCAAAAAAAAAAAAAAAGAGTATAGTAGGTCAATATTGGAATGTCAATATAGGAATGTTAATAGTTAATCTTAACTTTGATATTTTCATTAGATTAATTTTAGACTCACCTCAACTCAATCATGCCTCTATTGATTAGATTGGAATCGTATCAACTTGAAATTTAGACATAATGTATAAATTTAAATTTTATACATAACTAAGTTATAAAAAATTATAAATAAAAAATTAAAACTAATAGATGTTTCACAATATATATTTTTAAGTAAATTATATCAATATAAAAATATTACTATGTTTTGCATAAAATATTAATTCAAGTCAATTATTTTATAATTCATCTTTAAATTTTTTAAAAAATTATAAATTTTAAATTTTAAAATATTAAATAACATGATACCAAGCCAAACCAATCAAAGTATCACCCAAACTTAAACTGAAAATACATCATATTTAATTTTATAACTCAAACATAACCTAATTAACTTAAGACCAAGTCAAATTATTTGGTGAGATTGGTCTTCAAGCACCCCTAGGTTTACATAACAATCTCCACGAAAAAACTCCATTATAATTAATAGTATATAGCCAGGTAACTTATTTCTCGTGTTGGCATCATTTATACTTGTTTCTTTGAAATAAGAGGTAGTTTTATAGCTCATGCCTATAGATATTAGTATATTACCCGAACACAATTCCCAACCTCTTGGACTATAAGACAAGTGACAAATTATTCCATTAACGTTAACCAATGAGACTGCGCATCCAAGTTACATGATTAGGATAGACAGATCCAAAGGTGTAAAGGTTAGTTCAGAAACGATGTGCTTACTGGTCAAGAAGAAAAAAGTATATGGAATAAGATATGATATAATAGGTAGTTAGAAAGGACAAAGGATCGTACCAGGAAACTGAGAATTGAACCTAAACCAATGGCAAGGAAGCGACCCAAATAAGAATCAGCCATGAAAGCACCCACCACAGGAGTGAAATTGGTAGCAGCAAACCATAAGAACATAATTTTGGTTGCTTTCACTACTCCGAGCCTGTAATCCCCTATCAAATACAATATCATGTTTGGAAGAAGCCCAACGCTAGCCAGCTTAGCTAGTGCCTCATTTGCTGCAATATTCAAATTCATCACCCAAATCAAACTACAACAAAACTTTGAAAGCTTCTGATCTTAAAGTGCATGATAAATGATGATAAAATTATTTTAGTCTACTGTTTGAAAATTAACTGCAAGGAACCAAACCCATATTTTTCTTTTGTTTGTTGAGCACAAAGTACCTATAATGAAAGGCATGGTAATGAGGCCACCCTTGCGCCTTTGTGCATGTGGATTCATGTGTTGGTGAGTCATTTCCCCTTGAACTGAAGCAGCCTCCACTTCCTTCTCCATGCTCTGGCTTCCTCTTAGCAGAAAGAAAACCAGAAAAATATGGAAAACCTGAAAAAGAAGTAGTGATCTACAAAATCTTCATGCACACATGCCAATCCTATTTTTTGTGGACAAAGACCTATTTTGCGTGAGTAGTGCGGCAACTGCTACTGTCATTGTATTAATATATACTGCAAGAGTGGACCCTGTCCAATAATTTTTGAAAGAAGTGATCTGTCCCGAGGTTAGATGGTGCTGAAACAAACCTTTCTTTTATAAATCTAAATCACTCTAACAGCCTCCTATGCATTGAAAAGCGGTGAATTGAGTACTTACAATACATTTTAATGCCCAATCAAAAGAGATCTTTATCTTTAGAGTTATTGTAGTTATTTATAAATAAGAATATTTTAGAGACCAAATAAGGTTTAGGGACTATAAAGTCTTTCTAAATGTTATGTAAATATTTTAAAAGAAGTTTCTTATTTTAGATGTTTTTTCATCAAAGGAACAGAATGGAATAGATAGTAATAAATAAGAAATGATAAGGAATGAATAAAACATAATTATCATTCTCTTTATTTAAAAGATTAATAATAAAACGGAACATATATTCTCTATATTCCACCTCAATTTTTGAAGAAACAAAAGTTAGACATTTAGCGGAAATAAAAAAAAATAATTCTTCATGTGTTTTATTCTCTTTCCACGTATTTTAAAATTCTCAAATAAAAAAAATTAGTTCCCTTTCTTTCATTCTCTTTCTCTTCCACTCATTACCTATCATCAAAATATAATATTAATATCTTCCTTTTATTGTCTGATGACAAATGATTAACATTTAATAAAAAAATATTTCTTTTATTAAATAAAGATAATAACAATACCTAATAATTAGATATCACATTTGAAAAAGTTATTGATCTTATTAAGCTCAAACTCCAACCTGATCAAGAAGCATCACAAATATTTGAAAATTATTTAAAATATTAAACACACCAGTATTTTTATTTTTCTTTGGACATTAAGACACCACTATCTTAAGTGCTATGATATTTCTTCTTGGTATTATAAAGTGGATTGGACTAATGCGAGTACTGTGCCCATTAAATAAGATCATCCAATAGTTCGACAGAACTATGATTCATTCAGTTTATTTTATCATTGAAGTTCGTACGATGAAAGAGTTGGATCATGTGTTACTTTATTACTTATAAATAATATATGTCAAGTTCAAATGACATGGTATGAAATATAAATCATGCAATTAGCATCTGCATATGGTACACCTCCACACTGAATCACCGGCAAATATCATAATCGAAATTTAATTTTTTTTATATGCTAAAAAATTATTAACACCACTTAAATGCAAGTCATTTAAATTAAAAATATAATGCGATAAGAGGAAAAAATAATAACATATCATATTCAAATATCATCCTTAAATATTATCAAAATTGCTACTTCACACGACACAAATTAATTCGCACAACTAACTCACTAATCATGATTGAAGAGAGAAATAAGCATAAAAAAAATTGATAGACATATTGTAGTTATGTTACATTACTTTTATAAATTTGTACATCATTTGGAATTTAGCATTTTTCAAACATTATTTATCTTATTTTTATTCTTATCAAACATAGCTAAATTCTATGAAGCATAGACGTATACGTATAGATACTAGATACGGGACACGATCTGACGGAACACATTAAATTCAAAAATTATAAATATATAAGACATATATATATATATATATATATATATATATATAAAATTTCAAAATTTAAGAAAAAAATTCATAATTTATTAATATCATTTCTATAAGTTTGAAGATTTATAATATTTTAATATATGTCATATGTGTTAATATTTGCTATCTGATAAGCCATTCCTAAAAAATATAGAACATAATTTCTATTGACATATTCTAAAAAATATCTTAAACTAAATTCTTCTAATAGAACTAATCTGTATAAGTACATGTGTATAAAAAAAATAATTAGATGGAATATTTGTGTGAGACAAGTTTTGGTGATAACGAAATGGACGACTTGATAGGAGCAAAGGTAGAAGGAGCTGATGAAAATACTGGTGTGTGAAAAGATAAAACTTAAAAGTCTACTAGTTGCGTGTGAAATAATAAAACTTAAAATACTAGTATATAAAAATAGTGGCTTAAGACGTCAGTCATGTGATTAGGTTTAAGTGAGTTATGGACTTACTAATCAAATGTTAGTCATAGAAATTAATTTTTTTAAAATATTAATGAGTCATGTCTAATCGTGTCAAGCGTGTTAGAAGTGTCAAAAAGTGTTTGAGCGTGTTGGCGTGTTAAAGGTTCAAGGCGTTGTCTAAACTAAAAATAATAATTTTTTTAATTAAACATACATATACATATTTAATATATAAACACATTTTATAATCAACATGTCTATACTTGATAAGCTAAATTCAAGGAAATGGACCTAGCTAGTAGTTAATGAAGTATATTCTTTCTTTCATTACTCAAGTTCGTATCTTTACTTTTGTATCTAATCAATGAAAATTTATTGGGTATTCTATTAATTTCCTTAGTACTTAAAGCAAAATGAATCATAATCTCGTTTGTCAGCCATCGGATCAGGAGACAAAAGCAAATCAATTGCAGTTGGTCAGTTGACACGTATAAGACATTTACATATATTTTGTTGGTGTGAATGATGATTTCGTGTGATAATTAATGCATCTGTCTCCAAAATGTTCAATTAATCACTTTTTATTTTGGTGTACCACTTTATTTTTATTTTAGAAAACTCCTTGTCATATGGTGTCAAATAATTACTGCATGTTACTATTTTTCTTTTAAAGAAAAAAAAAAGGCAAGAGAAACAACTTTGAGTTATCACGTGGGTTGTACGAACAGCTTTACTTTTCTTGTATATATTATTCACTACTATTTGATTTCTTAATTTTATGTTTCATTCATAATCAAAGTGTAAAAACCTATTTTATTGATGATACCATAAGAAGTATAAACAAGCTGTAAGTTGAGCGTTGACCCCGTAAAACGTAACTTATTATGCATGAACATATTATTTTAAAGATATTCTTTACTAAAAGTAAAGCACACATTATATACGCGTGTTAAAAAAATATAAAGTAAAAATATCTATTATGTAATTTTAAAAAATTATTTATGCTAATTTAATTTTGGAATAACACGTATATAACAACATATGCATTTTTTTGAAATATGTAGGTCATAAAGTGAATATAAAAGTTACCTAAAAAATCCCTTTAGCTATTATTCATTCTTAAATTCAGTTTTTGTAATCTAATCTTGAATTCAATGCTAATGATAGAAATTAGTTAGAACTATTTTGCTCACCAAAATCAAATTACAAAAGTATAGTCTTAGTTAATCTATTCTATATATAAATTAATTATAAAGTACTTCTAACTAATTAGGACTATATTCGAATGCATTTATTGATGATAACTATTAGCTACTCACTGATACAAAAAGCGGTGAAATGTAGCGAGTATTAGAGTGTATATGGTTTAGTTGTAATTTTTTTTATTAATTTAATAATTGATTAATAATTAATTATAATAAAATTAATTTTATGTTTAGATATATTAATTAAAAAAATTAAAATAATTTGTTTGAATTATATAAAAAAATTTATTTTTATATATTAAATTATTAAAAGAGATATAAAATAATTAAAAAAATTATTTAATTGATAACTAAATGATATTTATATATCAAAATTTTTAAAATAATTTATAATTTAAAATCATAAATTTCAACCTTCAAGTTTATGAAAAAAATTGTTATAATATATTAAATTTTATGAAAAATTGTTAGAGAATTACTCAAATATATTATGAACAATGAAAAAAAAATCTTTTTAACAAAAAAAATAAGTTATTAATTTGAAAAATAACCCCAATCAAACATGCCTTAAGGAGTGTCCTCGGTCCCACCCCACCCAAAAATGAAAATCTTCGGTTTTGGATTTATTTCTTCATTCATTCATTATTAGATCCTATGGATGGGGATCACCTCAGTTCAAAATATAATTGCACGGTGGTCCAGTTACATTTGAGGGCTCAAACCTATTAAGTCAAATTTTTGTTCAACATTATTATAAAAAAAAAACAATTTTTGATGATTGAGATTTCTTGCCGTTTATGAAGATACTGCCGAGAATCCTTATCTTAGTCCCTATAACAGAAATTAGCGCCTAATCTAACGAGTTACTCTAGTCAGCAGTCCCCACAATCATTGCAAATTGAATGAATTGATCATATTATTCATGTCCCAAATAGAGTCTAAAGTTAATTAGGAAATTGCTACTCAGAAAATAATTTTATCCTTGGCTTTAAATAATTAATCCCTTTCAAGAGAAGACCGTTGAAATGTATGCTCAGAACAAATTGTGGTTTATAACAGTTAATAATATTGCAAGTTTACTATGCAGCAAATCTGCATCTTCATACACTGAATATTTCACTATACATATAAACATATACATGCATTTATGGCACACTCATATCTGCCACTACGAAAAATTGTTAGATACTTATATTCTCTACCATTTAATGTGTGTCACTTCATTTATATAGATTATTATTGTTTTCTACTTTAACAACATTTTTAATGTTATAATTGGGATGACACATAATGAATAATACTGAGCGAGAACATTTTCTTCTTCAGACAACATGTAACAATTTCTCCTGTGACTACTACCTGTCAAAACATGGAAAAAGGAACATGGCAATCCAAATTTGAGTGTGAATCATTACGTAGTAAGGGTTTTTGCTCGATCAACAATCTGACTAGAGTTCAACTTCAACATATCAACTAGGCAATTTTTGGGACTTCAGCATCCCCTACCTCCAAGTGGCCTTGCTTTTCTTTTTCATCCCGAACCCCATTCCTTTGTTCAGTTAACTCTTCCTCCTCTGAGTCATTTTCTTCAATAATCTTGTATACTTTGTCAACCTGAACCCCATTCCGTAATTCAGTTAACTCTTCCTCCTTTGAGCCAATTTCTTCAGTAACCTGGGATACCTTGTCAACCTGACCCCCATTCCTGAATTCAGTTGATGATTCCTCCTTTGAACCATTTTCTTCAGTTACCTTAGATACTTGATCAACTGTAGGTCCATAAGCCCAACTGCATATTATGTAATACAGTATATTAAGAGCACTCAGTCCAGCAAGAACCCAATAATACTTATTCAATGTCTACTATCCTTGGGGGAAGACTACATCATTGATCATTTATTCCAATAACCAAAGAGTTATAAGAAGATTGGCAAATTCCATAATGGTATTTTAAAAAATATTGATGTGCAATCAAACTAGACAGTTGCTAGTTCCTTTCCATAAAAATATTTTCTTCCTTATACCTATCTAATTCACAAAACATGAACTTTGACGCCAATTTATCTTAATATCATTCTTTCATTCTCATAAAAGTCATCATCCAATTGTGAATAATATATAGGGATTATGGTCCAAAGAGAGTTGAACAGAATCAGAGGCTTTAGCAATCCAATTGACAACATGCACTCTTATACATCCATTAGTAACAATATCCTACATGCTATCATTATTAAACAAGAGTACCCTGCTATTCAAATCTCACTTGGAGATAGTAACAATGAATGAAGAAAACTACAACCATTTTCAAATAGCTACTGTTCATCTCAGCAAACTGCCATCCTCACTGGGGTTTATTGTTTATTTATAATTAGTTATTATGTATAAGAATAACTAAAGGGCAACAGATAAGACAAACTCTAAAATTGAACTCTAGCATACATCAAGTAAAAAGATAAGAAAAGTACAATGGAATCTAAAAAAATAAAATAAAATAAGAAAAGGAATACCAGAAAACTGATGGCGGAACCTAATCCAACAGCAGTGAATCGACCCAGATGAGAATCAGCAATGAAAGCACCCACAACAGGCGTGAAATTGCTAGTTGCAGCGGACAAGAGGAGTATCTGGGTTGCTTTGGCCAAATGAAGCTTATAATTCCCCATCAAATACAATATCATGTTGGGCAGAAGGCCCAAGCTTGCCACCCTCGCAAGTGCCTCATTTGCTGCCATTCATATCAACATCCAAACCAAAAAACACATCACACAATCCATCATGATGAAAAAGAAAACTGAGTCAAAGGAAACAAAATCCAAGTTTTCACTTTGATATGAGCAACTGAGCAATTATAGCTCTACCTGTGATGAAAGGCATGGTAATGAGACCACCCTTGCGCCTTTGTGGTTGTGAAATGTGTTGGGCAGCCATTTCAACTTCACCTGAAGAAAGCTCCACTTCCTTGTCCATTTGATCAGTTTCAGGCTCTTCCTAATGCAAGGACAGGACGGAAAACACAGAGAGTGAAACTGTTAAGTAGCAATGTTCATGCAGAGTAGACAGAATGTGGAATGATGTCAGTGCTTGCGATGCATACGACAATCAGCCATCTTTGCGTGTTGATACGGTGACTGGTAAAACTGCATACATTATACAGCTCGGAAATGCACCATGTCTCTGTCCCAAGATTCTTAAATATATATATATATATATATATATAAAAGATACAAACAGATAATATTGGCAAACTGTATGCTACAACCATACTACATTTTCTTTTAATTGCTGACTAGCTTGCATGCACTTCGATGTCCAATTAGAGGATAAGTTATCTAAATTGAGATTAGTATATTCACATAAATATTTTTCGTGACCTAATTATTAAGAAATTGACATATTTGTTATTCAAACTATACTAATTTATTGAACCACTGAATATTTTATGACTTTTGAGTCATAAATTTTGCTCTCTCTCATAAGATGAGTCCATAAGTTTTTTAATGAACATATATTCAGTTTAATAATTTAAAATTTAGACATAAATAATTAATTTTTTGCACTGCATTAAACAAGTGTTTTGTTGAACTTCACTACCGGCCAAATTGATTGAGAACTATGGTTTATTGGGTTGACTACTCACCGTCCCGCCTATATTTCTTCTTTGTTTCACAACTGACGGGTCACATCTGCAACATGCGTGGAATGATGATTGCATTGCATCATCTATTTTTACTAGAATTATTTAGAACGTATTTGAATATCAGTTGATATTATCAAACTAACGTTCTAAGTTTTTGAATGGCGTAAAGTAGTGTTTGACATTTTTCTTTTTTTTAGTTTGCTTCAAAGTAATATTAATCCAAACGTCCGTTGAATAGAAAATAAAATTTTTTGTTTTTGTATTAGAATTATTATCTTAACTTACTTTTAAAATAAATTTTTTTTAACATAAATTACATTATTGTAAATTACTTTAATTAAATTTAAATTTACAAACACACTTTTAATTAAATTTAAGTTTATCATTGTAATCCAAACACATACTTAAATGCGTATCTATAAAACAAATTATACACGAATTAAAAATTGATATTAAACAACTCATATAACATTAATGAGTATTTTTTGTTGAGAAATAAAAATTTATTTTAATATAATTAATATTATAGATTCAATTTCCTTCTTCTTCCCCAATTTCAGGTCACATTTTGTATATAAAATGTTTTTAAAACCCTGTACAAAGACAGACGCAGCATGACAGCACCCTTTTAGACAGGCACAGTATCCACAGAGAACCAATATCCAAGTGCAGATTCCGGCACAAGTGTTATATTTGTGCCTGGTTTATGTTAGAGATTCCAGGAAATTCCTTGCACTATACATTAGCATGGATAGCCATCTAGTTTATCGGCCATGGTGCATGTGTGCAGGGAATGATTGGGATCCAAACACAAAATCAACCCAATGTTCTAATGATTTGGTCGCTGCTCAGAGGTGAATGGTGAGAGAAATTATTACATGATCAGAAGCGTCATATAGTATTATACTTTCTCTATTCACATTTTGATATTTCAGTAACGAGCAATGCTCTATGTCAGGAATTTATTTCGTGAAATACAATACGAATAGACAAATAATCAACCATGTTGGGTTAAAAAAATCAGTAATAAATTTTAAAAAAAGAAAAAAAAAATTTAACAAAACACAAGTTGTTTCTTTCATTCATGAACCGTTTCATGAATTTGATTTCGTGAAAAACGTCATTTCTCTTTAGTAATAATTAATGGTGAAGTTCACCACTAATTTACATAATTTTTATTTTTAGATTTTTTAAAAAATAAAATTAAAATGACAAATTTGTAAATTAATGATAAACTTTATCATTAATTATTAGTGAAATATTAAAATGTGAATAAAGTAAACATAATTTTACATGATGCTTTAGAAATATGTAATAATTTCTCCATTAGTGATTAGCTGGCCATCGGAAGAAAGAGTTCACACTTATTTATATATTACTAGTGTTTGGTATCCATACAATGTATAAGATAAATTAAAAAATATTACAATAAATAAGAAAAAATATACTTAATTTAGAGATATGACACCTCAGATAATTTAGATAAATTTGATTAAGTTATAATTAGTGAAATTTATAATGAAACCCACTTAAAATTATTTTTTTTTGTTTTTGTTAACTGGCTCTTCCTATGCTATGATAATCGGGTTATGTAGCTTCTCTTAATAAATATTGCTTTTATAGAATCTCCTAATAAATAATTATTTTATATAGTTTTAGATAATTTTAATTTTTGATCCTATAGTTTTTTTTTTAATATTAATTTTTATGTATTTATTTATTTGAATGTTTTGTCAACTTATTATTGAGATTATACCAAAAAAATTTACTATATTTTCTTAGCTTAAAAAACACTTAATAAATTTTTAGTTTCTTCATAATAAATTACATTTAAGTAATTTTATTATATTTTCATATAAATTTTTTACTCTTGTGTAATGTATATATTAAAGTTTTGTAAATAATATAAAATAATTATATATGAATAAATATAGTAATTTGGAATTATAATTAATTAATTTAGGATGATAGTACATATATAGCGGATATGATATTAGACACTTATAAAAAATTTGAGATTTTAAGATCAATCACAAATAAAAATAATTAATAACGTGATCAACTAAAGATATGTGACAATTTTTTAATATGAATTAATATGCAAAAATATATATGTCAAAATAATTAATATGTAATTATAAATTTATATATTTGTATGCGAAAACAATAAATTAAATTTAGATTTGGCGACACATGTACACTTTCCTTTTAAATTGCAACATAAGATGTCACGTGTTAGTTATTAAGATCATGTATTTTTTACATTGCAGATTTTTAAACATGTTATTCCATGTTAGAATGATACATGTCAGAATATGAAGGTTATATCTTCTCTTTACATGATTATATGAATATGAATAAATTATGATTATGATGATGATTGTAACACCCTCCCTAGGGCATCACATTTTCCGACTCCCGACTCATAATCTGAAAAGAAGTTCACACAAGTTTGAATTATAAAAATATGGTTTTAAAAATTTCTTTCTTTACTGACACGTAAATTTACTGAAAATATTAGGTAATCATATTTCAATTACTCATTATTCAATATTGACACACAATTTAAAGAGAAATATAAATTGACAGACTCTTTTGTTCTTTCTTTTTCCACAAGAAGCAAACCCATTACTGTTCCTACTTAATAAGACGTGTAACACTAACGATGAAAACTTAACATACTTGTTCCTTCTCCGTATCAAACTTGATACATCGAACTCTACTCCTTGTCAACATCGCTCCCCAACAAGTCATGAATGTCCACTCCTTATTGTTGTCCCTAATGTCGAATGTTCATCGGAATGTCCATCTTGAAGCATCGACATTTATTCTATGTCTGTTCCTTGTCCTCAAACATCTTTTCCATTTCAACACTATCTCGCAAGGTCATTTCTCGATGTTGTCTCCAAACGTAGAGGTATTTGTCACCCGCTATGTCTAAGACAACTCGTTCCTTCTACTGTATAATTTTAATAATACAGACATAGCAAAAACAACATAACAAAGAGGTGAGATCACCTACACCAATCTTAACATAAAGACACGAGAGATAACACAAACAACAATATCATACGGTTATCATAATTACAATCATGCCATCATCATTATGGTTATTACATGATACAATATTAAAATCATGCTATCAACATTAATCAACTATCATCATCCAATCATATATCAATTCAATTATCATAAACAACAATTATGATAATGCCTTCAAGATTATCATCATCATCATCCAAGTATTCAAAACAATTGTCATGCCAATATTCCTCAATTAATATATATCACACGAGATATAAATGTTCGTTTATGCATGTACTGTACACAAGACTCGATTTCCTACTCCATGGAGCTAAACTCAAGTCGGAGAAATGATCGAAAAGAATGTTTGCCACATGCCTCAAACCACGTCTTTATAATCCTCATTTTGATTTTTGCACATCTAAGCATATACACGAAGTCTTTATCGGATCTTGATTAAGAATAGTGTCTCGGTCGAGATCATCGGTGTGTCGCGTCGGCCTAACCTAATTCTGATGAAAGCGACTCACATTTGTCCATTGTAGCAACCCCGCCCTCGATAAGGTCAACCAGGTGACCTACACTACGCATATCGCACCCACTCAAGAGGTGTGTTTCTCCTATAAATCACCATATCCAGGTCCTCATCGGACCATTCTAATGCATGTATAATGCACCAAATCCAATCATAGACAAATATGTTATTTTTCACAAACAAAATGTATAATTGGTTCAACAAGAATCATCTTGTACTTTCAACAGCGAAAATCATGTTATCACGTTTTCATAGTTGTAAAACACTTTTACTGTATTTTCACAATTGCGTAACATTTCTGTTACGTTTTCACAATCCAAAAACTTTTTTGTTATGTTTTTACAATACCATAACACTTCTGTTACGTTTTTAAAATTCCAAAACGTTTTTATTACGTTTTTACAAATAGTAACACTACTTTGTTACGTTTACAAAATTTCATAACATTTTGTTACATTTTCAAAATGTTGCAACTCTTACATTCACTTGACTTTTAAATACGTCTTAATTTTTAACGTTTTTCTCAATCATGTAAAAACATACCTTTCTCAAATCGCATACTATTTTTCCACTGTTTCAAAATGCGTAACTTAAAAATCATTCTTTTTTTACGTTACGTAAATCATTTTTCATCATTCTCAAAATATTTAAAACACTTTCCAAATCACATAACGATTTTCCTTCATTTTTCACAATCACGTAAAAATAATTAATTTATCACTTTTCAATCACGTAGTGATTTTTCAATAAGTAGTTCAAATTACGTAAAATATTTAAACATAATTCAAATCGCGTAGAAATATTTCAACGTATTTAAAATCGCGTAGAAATATTTTCTTGTATTTCAAATTGTTTTTAAGATCGTAAAATATTTTTCAACATTTTTCAATCACATAAAATATTCCTCAATATTCCAAACATTATTTTGACTTAAATAAATCAATATCATTTTTAACACATTGTTCAAAATTGTGTAGCTTAAAAATCGCGTTTTTAAGATCGTAAAACGCTTTTTCATCACAATTTCATTTACGGAAAATATTTCTTAACCTTCAAAAATTCCTTTTCAACTTTTCTCAAAATAATATAACTTTATATTTCATTTAATATATTTTCTTACAAGAAAATATTTTTCCATGATTCTTTACTCAAGAAATTCTTTTTAAAATATACTTCACAAAAATTACTTTTTCATTGATGTAAATCAACGTTTCAAAACTTAACATTTTCTAACGTATTCCAAAACTGAAAATAAGTTATACGTTAGTAAATTTTCAAAACACCATTATATTCTTCATTTTTCCCAAATAATTTCCAAACACAACCTTCTTCAAAATAAATTGAAGTTGAAAACATTTTGTTTACAAAAACTTGATTTTTAGTGATAAACGCTATTTCGATTCCTTTTCCAAAATCCTTGTATTATTACGTTTTCCACTTTGAAATTCACTTTGTTCATAAAAATCAAGGCATTACAAGCCTTCAAAAAGCGATGGAATGACTATCAAAACCATCAAATATTTTTCCTTTTAAATTGATATGGTTTTATACAAACAAAATCATTAAAAATCCTTTACAAAACGTAAGACTCATAGTCTTTGAAAATCAAATCATTTGTTCATTTTCAATTTTTCACTTTCTTTGCAAATCCATTTTCACTTTCTTTACAAATCCTTTTTCACTTTCTTTGCAAATCCTTAAAATCAAGCGTTTTGCCGTTTTCATTCAAAACTCATGTTTAGAAAAACACTTTGCGATCTTTTTACACAAAATAAATCAATAAAAATCCTTCTAAAATTGTGTTCATATTCTCTTGAAAAACAAACCCTTTGTTTATTTTTCATATTCTTCAAATCAATCCAATTTTATTCTTCCATGAAAATATTAATTTGTAAACACCTATTTTGAGGTGTCTTGTTTGAAATCCACCATGTTCTAAGACTCAAAAATCAATTCTTTTGTTCTTGAAATTTTTCAACATGAACCCTAATCAAAGATCAAAACCGTAATTTCTTCCTTGGCTATTTTGGAGCCAAAAACCAATTTCTTTCCATATCAAGTCATGGCATATACATATATATTTTATCATAAATAATATAAGCATACCATCAAAGCCATAAAAGCATGTATAACATATCAAGATATCATCAAAGTTTATAAAATCATGCAAAGCATATCAAGCATAAAAAATTAATCAAAGCTCATAAACACCCACAAATTAATTACATGACCATGGATATGAATCCTCACATGGATTCCACATCCATCAAATAAAATACCATCTCTCACCACCATGCTTGGTTGGTGAGATGGATCTCCTCTTACTCTTGAAGATCCTCCAAAGGTTCTTGATTTGCTTCTTTTTCCAAGTCCTTCACCATGAGAGCTTCTCAAACACACAAAATAAAACACACAAATAATTAATATACAAGACTTGAATAAGAAAACCATGGATTAGAATCATGGTTAGAACCTTGAAAATCAAAAGAAAAGTGAAGAAAGTACCAAATTTCACCATTAAAGCTTCAATCTTTAACTTGAAGAACAAGGTTGAAGATGAATGATTTAGAAAATCTCCAAATGAAAGTTGCTTTCGAATATCATGGAGATTCAAGATCTAAAGTTGGATGAAATTAAAAGAGCTTGGATGGTGATTTTAGGTAGTATGACCGAATGGTTTCTCTTGAAGCACAAAGATGAAATTTGATTTTTGATAGAAACTTGAAGCTTGAATTTGAAGATCAAGATGAATGATTTTGGAAAAACTCATAACTGTAGAGATGTTCTTAGAATGATGTTTAGGTTTAGAAAATCAAGTTGGATGAAATTTTTGAGTGATGGAAGGTGCTCTTGGAGGGCTTGGCCAAAATCTAGAGAAGAAAGGAGATGGAGAGAAAATTTTTAAGTTTTTCTTCGAAAATGAATCAATGAAAGCCAAGGAAAAACGATAATACTTAAAGCGTACTGATTTATGGTCTTCCAAACTCCTTCATGCAGCACCAAATTCGTAGTCCCCCTTCTTGCATTCTTCTTGAGTGCAAAAAATCAAAAAAGCCATTATGATGTCTAACTTGACCAAGAATTACGCAAAAATGACATAAAGGCATCTCTTTGTCTTCTAAACACTCCAAAACCATCACTTTCTCTTCATGTCGCATTCAATAATGTTGTCTTCATTATTTGCCACCATTTGAAGCATTTCAGCCATTGATTAATTCAATGGTTAGGATTTAGGTAGATTTAGGTAGGTTAGAGAAGACTTAATCTGAAAGCCATTGGATTTTTCTCCTTTAAATTTAACCATTAGATGTGTCTCCAAAATTAATGGTCAAGATTGCTTCTTCAAACTTTAAATCCAAGGGTTAATTAGTCTTTCTTACTTTAGAAGACCAAATCTGCACCATTGATTGATTCTTCATCTAATGGTCATAAAAAATGCTCTTTACTTTTTAAGATTAAATCTCCACCCTTGATTTAATCTAAATCCAATGGTTATAAAGTGCTGTCATTTTTCAAGACCAATTCTACACCTTTGATTACATCTATGGTTGATATCAAAGCCTTCCTAACTAAGCTTATTCTCACACCATTGATTAAATCAATGGTTATTATCCAAGACTTCTTTATTAAGTTTGTTTTTAACCTTTGATTAAATCAATGGTTAATATTCAAACTAAGATTCTCATCCAAAGTATAAATCAAGTCAAGTTCTCTTTGTTGACTACGTGATATAATATTTATTCTTGTATCTACTGAATAATATTTTTCTTGTATTTTTATCATCCGATAATTAAATACGGTATAAAATACTGATAATAAAATTTTCTAAAAGCGTTTAGGATTCGGGTTTAGTAAGATCACTGTCTCGTCTAAACAAGTACAAATTTTTCTATGCGTAGAAAAATTTTTCACTTTGTGGGATCCACTTGGGCCCACATATGGCTACCAGGCCCACATACCCTTTCTGCGGGCCCACAGACAAGAAAAAATTTTAAAATCATCCATAAAATCACAAAAATTATAAAACGCATAAATATCAAATCAGTTACGTAAATTAATTACCTAACGGTAAAAATTAAATTACGTAAAGTTTTCTCCTACCAAAAATTTTTATTTTCGACACATTGAATAAATCACTCAAAACGATCAAAATCTGTTGACGGAATAATCAAATTAATTTTACAAGATTTCAGAAATCACTAAACAAATAAATTGAAATTACAAAATTATTATCGAAATTACTTGTTTAAGAGATTGAAAATTTTGGGGTGTTACAATGATTATTATTATTATATGATTATATGATTTAGATGTTTTATCAACTACATTAAGAGTATTCCAAAAAAGTTTATTATATTTTCTTAGTTTAAAAAAATACTTAACAAATTATTAGTTTCCTCGTAATAAATTATATTTAATTAGTTTTACTATATTTTCATGCAAAATGTTCACTTTTGTGTGACATATATATTAAAGTTTTGTAAATAATATAGAATAATTATATATGAATAAATATAGTAATTTGAAAATATAATTAATTTAGGTGACAATACACATATAACATAGAATATCGATACCTACGAAAATTTTGGGATTTTAATGTCAATTATTAGTAAAAATAATTAATAACGCCAACTAAAGATAAATAAAAATATCTGATTTTTTTAATATAAATTAATATGTAAATGTATATATGTCAAGGTAATTGATAAGTGATTATAATTTTTTATATTTATATGTGTAAGTAATAAATTTAATTTAGATCAAATAATTAATAATGTGGTCAACTAAAGGTAGGTGGAGATTTTTGTATTTTTTAAATATAAATTAATATGCAAAAGTATATATATGGTAATTAATATGTGCTTATAACAATGAATGACATGGTCAACTAAAAATATATAAGAATTTTTTGAATTTTTTTAATATGAATTAATATATAAAGATATATATGTCAAAGTAATTAATATGTGATTAAAAATTTTAATATTTATATGTGTGAGTAATAAATTTAATTTAAATTTGATAATATATATATACCTTTTTTTAAATTATAACATAAAATATCACATGTCAATTATTAAAATTATATATTTATCATATGAAAAAATTTTAAATATATTATTCTATGTTAAAATGATATATATTAAAATATAAAGATATATACCTTCTTTTTTATATATTATATGATTAATTTTCTATCTTCTTATGGTCGCGGTCGTGGGCGCCCGAAGAGTGTTATGTCGTTTCATGTGGCCTTCAGTTTATTTGTCTCTAATATCTTCAATTTGATCACATTAGGACTTCCCAAAATTATTAAAATATGAGACTTTGTCTTTAACACAGCCTATATTCATAAACAAACGACTAATATAAATAAATATTTAAGGTGATAAATGATTACATACACATTTTAAAAGGTAGTTTTATTTAGCATTTATTAATCCTAAAAGTATATACTCTAAGAGTGTGCTCCTATGAAGTACGGACATATCGATTATAAGGCGTGTCCACGTGTTATACACGTGTTAGTGTCAGACACATAGAGATATCAGTACAATATATGTGTCCTGTATATCTGATTAAAAAGATTATTATTTTTAGTTTGAACACGTCTCAGATACGCTCAGACACTTATCGGACACACTTGAACACGACTTGAACACGACTCATTAATATTTTTTTTAAAAAAATTAATTTTCATGACTAACGTTCAATTAGTTAGTCCATAACTCACTTAAGCATAATCACATGACTGATGTCTCAAGCTACTATTTTCACAAACCAGTATTTTAAGTTTTATCTTTTTTCACACGCCACTATTAGACTTTTAAGTTTTATCTTTTCACACACCACTATTTTCATTTGTTTTTTCTACCTCTGCTCGTATCAAGTCGTCCACTTCGTTGTTATCGAAACTTGTCTCACACTAATATTTCCTCTAGTTATTTTTTTTATGTACATGTATTTATACATCATTAATTCTATTAGGAGAAGTTGTTTTAGGAGATTTTTTAAAATATGTCAATAGAAATTATGTTCCATATTTTTTAAGAAGGGCTTATCAGATAGCAAATATTATCACATATGACATATATTAAAATATTATAAATTTTCAAACTTATAGAAATGATATTAATGAATTATGAATCTTTTTTCTTAAATTTTGAAATTATATATATATGCCGTATCCGTGTCTTATAATTTTTGAATTTAGTGTGTCTTTATATTCATATTCGTATTGTGTCCCGTGTCTAAAATTAATACATATTAAAGGTCCGTATTATTTGTCTTCATAGGTATCCTCTTTCTTATTCATCTTATTTTTAATGGAATAGTAGTATATACGTGCATATTATGTTTCTTATAAATAAATATATTTTTTCTTGATAGTTAGATCTCTGATTGTATGTTACATTACAGATGATTCAATAATTTACAGATATATGTATATTTTTAAATAAGAATATTTACATAAATAAAATCACTTTAATAATGAAAATAATAATATTATTACTCTTCACAAAATCTTTATAAAGGAAAAATGGTCCTCTTGCCATAAAAATAAAAAGATCACCTTATTGATCCTCCGCATGATATAGTAGAGATCAGATGCCCTTGGTAACCTTTGCGTGTTGGAGTGCCATGGCGCTTTCTATATCAATCATACTACACCCAACATGCAATTATAAAACATCTTCTTTGACTGATATATATCTCATTAATTTCGATTTGAAAGTCAGACTCCATAGTGCATCACAAAATTATTTTAAAAAATTATTTTCAATTGTAACCAAATTCACAAAAAATTATAAATGTATTCAAACATTTTATCAAATTTAAAATAATAAGAAAAGTTTATGTCATTTTATCTTATTTCAATGAAGGTTGTAACAATTATCACAACCGAAATCGCGACGGGACGATCGAAAAAGATTAAGCATTTTTTAAAATCAATAAAGTTGCCACTAATATTTATTTAAATTAAAAAAAATTAAAAAAATCATTTTAATAAGAAAACTGGTCTTTTGGAAAGCAAGTTTGGATTCGGGAGCCAGTTACAGGTAAGAAAGGTGTTAACACCTTACACTGCCCGTTCCAAGAACGGTACCTTAAGTTAATTGTGCAAATTTTAATAATTTCAAATGTATTTATTTTACTCCTTTTAAAAAAGAAAAAATAACTAAATTATGAAAATATATTTTTTGGCTTGACAAAATAGAAATTCTTCTCCTACGTATTCTCAGGTGCAATAAGGAACTCAAAGTCACATAGTTATGTAAAAAATAAGTGTGAGTTTTTTATTTTAATTAAAAAAAATATTTTTGAAAAAGAACTTTATTTGAAAATAAATTCATTCTTGTATAGGATTTAAGGTAATACTAGACTACTCAATAAACTTTTATGATCCAAATGACATTGAAAATAGCATCTACTATTTAATCATCATCATTGGTCATTACATTGATTTAAAGATTTATTTTTTTATTTTATATGTATATTTTTTACTATTTTCATTTTTTTCCTCTTTTTTGTTTTTTTAACAAAAGAGACAAAAAAATCTATTTGAAATCAAATGGGCTTCCAGCCCATGTTCTTTAACATGCATTTTCAACAAAGGCAAAAACAAAAAGGCAAGTCAATAGATAATATGAGAGGAGAGAGTTCTGGAAGCAAAAACACAAACCCAGGGGAGATCAGAGCACCCAACGCAGTACGGCTAGGCTGCGACAGTGCTGGCCGGTCGGTAATGGCGAGCTGGAGATGCCGGTGCTGGCTTGTGGGTTGGTCCGCGGCTTGGGCGGCTTGGTCGGACTATTGGGTCGGCGACGACATGATGGTCCAGAGATCTGGTGCTGTCGGAACGGGTTCAGCTCGTCAGATCTAGTTTAGGGGAGCTAGGGTGCGGTGCGGTCGGAGTGGATTGGGTCGTTCAGATCTGGGTGCACGAACGCGGTTGGGCTCGGTGCGGCGTGGTGGAGCGATCTGGCATGGTTGGTGCGGACACGATTCGGTGCTGGAGCGGCAGAGCGGTTTGGAGGCACGGGCAAAGGCTTTGACGGACTAAGGAGATCGTGTAGTGTTGGTCGGACGGCGGGGCTCTGGTTTGGGAACATTCGATCGGAGCTTCTTCTTCTTTGTATGGGTGAGTGGTTTTCGGTTTTGGTGTGTTGGAGATAAGGTTGGTGAGTCTTGGTTGAAGCTTGGTTTTGGATGGGGTGGTGATGGATGGAGATGGTTGGTGTGGATGATGGAGGTGGTGGTTATGGTTTATGATTGTTGATGGTTATTGGTGAGGATGAGAATGGTGGGTGGAGATGGTGAAGGTGGAAGATGAAGGTGGTGAGTTGAAGGTGAATGTTGTTTATGGATGGTGAAGATGGGAATGGTGGGTGGGAGATGAAATGGATGAAGATGATGAAGTTTATGGGAGGTGAGTGGAGGTAGGAGATGGTGAATAGTAAAGTTAATGGTGGAGAATGAAGGTGGCAGCAGGAAGGTGGTTTGGTAGTGGAAGGTTGATGAAAAATAGAATGGGATGCTGTGTGCAAAGGTAAGAAAATAGAAGTGAAGATGGTGGAGGTTGTCCCCCTTTGCTGCTGCTTGTTTAGGTTTTATAGGGAGAATTAGGGTTTTCCCTTCTTTTTTTCTTTTCTCTTTTTTGAGCTTTGTTGCAAATTCCTACATAGTCGGTCCCAAGCCCGGATAAAAGAGGAGGGTTGTGTTAGGCAGTCGACAGCCAACGTAAAACTTTGTCGAATCTTTATGACATGGATCAAAGAAGTAATTGTGTTAATGCTAGGTCGTTGCCCCTAAGCAACGCTTGTATGTATGGCTCGAGTACAGTGTCAAATGAGCAAGAGCATTTGCATCGCCGCCTGGGTGTAGTGAAAAATAAGCAAGGGTTCCCACATTTTCGTGAACGGGTGTGGGTAAAGAAGTTAGTTCACAAGAGTAGGATGCGTTTTGGAACTTGGAATATAGGCACACTTACAGGTAAATTAGTGGAAATAGTTGACACCATGATCAGGAGGAGGATTAATTTTATGTGCCTACAAGAAACTAAGTGGGTTGGAGAAAAGGCAAAGGAACTCGACACTTTGGGTTTTAAGCTTTGGTACACTGGCAAGATAAAATCTAGAAACGGGGTAGGCATAATAGTAGATAAGAATTGGAAGAATAATGTTGTGGATGTGACAAGACTTGAAGATAGGATTATAGCTTTGAAGTTTGTTGTGGAACAGGAGACTTTTAATATTATCAGTGCGTATGCACCCCAAGTAGGGTTAGAAGAGCACTACAAGATTAAATTTTGGGAGGATTTAGAAGGTTTAGTGCAGAGAATACCATTGGGAGAGAAGATTTTTCTAGGTGGGGACCTAAATGGTCATGTGGGGAGCGAATCTAGGGGTATGAGGGTTTGCATGGGGGTTATGGTCTAGGAGTAGTTAATGCGAGAGGGCGAAGCGATTCTAGATTTTGCGGTAGCGTTTGATCTTACAATAGCTAACACTTGTTTTAGGAAGCGGGAAGAGCATCTTATCACATATAGGAGCGGGGTTCTTTCTCTCAAATTGATTTCTTTCTATTAAGGAAATCGATAGAAAGATTTGCATGGATTGCAAAGTCATCCCTGGAGAGAGCTTGACTACCCAACACGGGGTTTTGGTTATGGATGTACGAGTTAAGATGAGAGTAAGGAGAAATTGTCGAGACGAGAGAGTCAAGGATCAAATGGTGGCAACTAAAGGGCGGAAAACAAATGCTCTTTCAGAGGAGGATTATGGAGGAAGAGATTTGGGAAGTACAAGGGAGTGCTAATGATATGTGGAACGAGATGGCTAAAGGAATTAGGAAGGTAGCAAAAGAGACACTCGGTGAATCAAGGGCTTTGGACCCAAGGATAAAGAATCTTGGTGGTGGGACACAAGTGTACAAGATAAGATTAAGGTTAAAAGGGAATGTTATAAAGCTTGGTACGCATGTAAAAATGATGAAAATTGGGAAAAATATAAGGCAGCTAAAAAAGATACTAAGAAGGCGGTGAGCGAGGTGAAAGCTAAAGCGTTTAATGGGTTATATCAATCGTTGGGCACTAAAGACGGAGAAAGGTATATCTACAAGCTTGCTAAAAGTAGGGAAAGGAAGACAAGAGACCTGGATCAAGTGAAATGCATTAGGGATGAAGAGGGTAAAGTCTTGGTTACGGAACAAGACATCAAAGATCGATGGAAGGGTTATTTTCACAAGTTATTTAATGAGGAACACGGCATTAGGGGACTCGGACATTCTAAACACTAGAGAGGAAGACCAAAATAAAACATTTTATCGTAGAATTCGGGAGTTTGAGGTAAAAGAAGCATTGAAGAGGATGGATAATGGAAAAACGGTTGGACCGGATAATATACCTATTGAGATATGGAAGTGCGCTAGGAGATAAAGGTATAAATTTGGCTTACAAAGCATTTGTTTAACGAGATATTGAGGTCTAAGAAGATGCCAAATGAATGGAGGAGAAGCACTTTATTCCCTATTTATAAGAATAAGGGAGATATACAAAACTGTGCAAATTACGGGGATTAAACATGAGTCATACTATGAAGTTATGGGAAAGAGTCATTGAAAGGAGACTAAGACAAGAGACTCATATTTCGGAGAATCAATTTGGTTTTATGCCGGGAGGTCAACCATGGAAGCAATCTATCTTCTACGAAGATTGACGGAGAGATATCGGAGGAAGCAAAAAGACCTACACATGGTTTTCATTGATCTGGAAAAAGCCTACGATAGAGTGCACCGAGAGAAGTCTTGTGGAAGGCTTTGGAGAAGAAAAGAGTTCGTATTGCCTATATTCGAGCAATCTAAGATATGTATGATGAGGTTAAAACCAGTGTGAGAACAGAGTGGGGTCACGGATGAGTTCCCTATAACTATGGGACGCGCACTAAGGGTCACTTTGAGTCCTTATCTTTTTACCTTGGTCTTGGATGTCTTGATGCGCATATCCAAAGAAGTCTTGAATGCATGCTTTTTGCGGATGATATAGTCTTAGTTGGAGAGTCGAGAGAGGAAATAAACGAGAAACTAGAGTTATGGAGAGAGGCTTTGGAAGAACATGGCTTTCGTCTAGCGAGGAGTAAGACGGAGTATATGGAATGTAAGTTCGGTAAGAAACATGCTAATGCTAGCTTAGCGGTAAAAATTGGAGATCATACCATACCACAAGTTACAGTTTAAGTATCTTGGATCCATCATACAAAATGATGAGAGAGATAGAAGGAGATGTAAACCATAGGATTCAATTTGGATGGATGAAATGGAGGTGTGCTTGGGAGTTATTTGTGATAGGAAAGTGCCTCTCAAGCTTAAGGGTAAATTTTACCGTTGTACTATAAGGCCCGCAATGTTGTATAGTCTTGAATGTTGGGCGGTAAAAAGCCAACAAGAAAGCACAAGATCGGTGTCGCGGAGATGAGGATGTTGCGTTGGATGTGGCCATAAGACAAGATAGGATTAGAATGAATGCATTAGAGAGAAAGTAGAAACCTATGTGGAAAAGATGAGAGAATCCCCTTAGGTGGTTTGGACGTATAAGGAGAAACCCTTAGAAGGCTTAAGAAGAGTAGATCGGATGGAGAATAGTAGATAGTTTTTTATAGGTGAAACGGTTAAAAAAGATCTAGATTTGAATGACTTTTACGAAGACTTGGTTCGTGATAGATACAAATGATAGCGTTTCGATCATGTAAATTGACCCCACCTAGTGGGAAAAAGCTTGGTTGTTGTTGTTGTTGTTGTTGTTGTATTCATTTTTTTTATTGAAATCAAACCTAATAAAAGTAAATAAACAAAATTAAATAACTCAGACACCTTGATAAAATAAATAAAAAAAGGCCAAAATTACCTTGATAAAATAAAAAAAAAAAAACAAAATTGAGTATCAACAACAATATAATAATTATAAACCAAATTAAAGACTTCTAACATAATTTCAAAACAGTAAATTTTTTTTTCTTTTGGTATTGTAATAAGGTGATGTTTAAATTATTTTGTGTGTATTTTGATTAATTTATTTTTTTAATTTAGTCAAAAATAAGTTATTTATATTAAAATTAAAAAATTTACAAAAAATATACTTTACAATCTGACCATAAAAAACAGCAAAGTTTTTCTAATATAATTACACACAATAAGTGAATAAAATAATAACAGCTATGTATGTACCAAAAAATATTCTATTGATAGACAATGTATAAATGCTATCTTAAAAACTTCGTTGAGCTTTGTGATAATACCCCTGCTTTGGAATAAAATAACATTTTTTTTCTTGTCTTCTTTTTTTTTTTAAAAAAAAACTTATTTTGTTGTACCTCAAACGATGTCCCTTTAATTAACTAATAATTACCAACTTGAACTTCATAGTTCACACCTTTGAAGGACAACGCGTTGCCTTGGGTTCACATGCATCAAATGTGGACACACAATATTTTCAATTTTCATATTATGCTTGCTGCTGGACTGCCGGCGCTGTGTTATAGGTGGCCTACCTTTTTTTCAGGTAGTTGAAAATGACTCGTCACTCTCTCTTCTAAGATTTATAGGGACTCAATAGTTTAAATAAATTAGCACAATGAGAAATCGAGATGAATTTTATCAATAATCAAACATATAACAATAATTATGATGAATTTTAAACCAAAAAGTTTAGTTAGTGGAAGAACTTACGAAAAGGCTAGAGATATTATAATGACTAGTGAATTTCTAGGCTGTTTGAGTTAGTTTGGACTTTGGACTCTATTAGTTTACTTTTCTCTATGAAGATAAGGATGTTAGTTTACTTTTCTCTATGAAGATAAGGATGTTGTGTTTGTTCCCAATATTGATTTCATTTTCTCATGATTTAGTCTATTTCCACATCTTCAATTTTTTTTATCAGTCTCCACATCTTCAATTTTGCCCTGAAAGCTTTATATAATTCCATTTTTGCTAATGATTTTAATTTTTTTTAACGAAAAAAGAAAGCTACCCGAATTTATTACTGTTAGTTATGACAGGTAATATCAAAAGTGCACCAATGATTGAATGAGACAATAATAATGATTCAGTATGGTATGTTCACATTGCTCTGACTGATTGAGAAATTTTTATGTGTTCTCATAATAAAAGAAATTTATTATTTTATATTATTTAATAAATAATACATAAATTATAATATTAAAATATAATTAAAATAAAAAATAATAATAATTATAAAATTAATATAATATCTATTAAATAATATAAAATAAAAAAATCTTTTATTCCAAAATCACCTAATAATTTCTCTACTGCTATGTACTACTTAACAGTTAACACGGTTTTCAACTTCGAAGGACCAAACAGATTGCTACCCCAAAGAAAAGAGCAAGCAGATAGAAAACAATAATAATAAAGAAATAGCTCAAGGTTCACGAGATATATTTATTTATTGTTCAATAGTTCACCAAGGACCATCGAGAAAGTGACCTTTTTCTTTTTGGGGTTCAACGATAATGTGACCTTTATTAACCACGTTCATTCCCAGTCCATGATAGTCCCATGTTTAATATACAAGGTTTTGTCTTGTTTATTAGAAATTATAATAATGAAATCTTCATTAGAGCAAAAAAGTCTATCATATATAGACGATTTGTTATTTTTTATTTTAAATTTTGCTATGAATCATATACGCTAATCATGAATGCATCATGCAACCCTCAGCATCTTTTTTTCACAGAAATCATCAACGTAAAAGCATTTATCCGCCAAAACTTTTATCAAGAAAAAATTAATACGAAAAAGGTAAATAGAGTGTGTGAAAAAGAAAAGTAACTTCATTTCTTTTTCTTTTTTTTTTTTATTTTGGATGAAAGTTTATAGAGGATGAGATATTGTTCTATTAATTTCAAAATTAGGACATAATACAAATCTCAACAACAATTTACAATGATATTTATAAATGATCTGCCAATGAAATATCACCAATATGAATTGAACTCAAAAACCTTTTATCCGCGTTGTTCAAGTAACTTTATTTCTTTAACCCTAGATGACATTTGTCTCGTCAAAATTAGTTAGATAAGCAAAAATTAAAGGAACTTTCAGTTGAAAATTAACTTGATGCTTTTGTTATAGTTAAGGATCAATTAACTATTTAGAATAGTTATTCAGTTAATACCAAAAAAATAGTTGTTCAGTTTAAAAACAAATAAATAAACTGAAGCAATTAATCATTTAATTTATAATTTATAATTATTATGTCAAGTTAATCCTTAATTGGGAATTTCCTCCAACATGAACAAAGAGCCCTCCGTAGGTCCAATTTCAATCATCCCAACAAAAGGCCGAAAGCCACTGCCTCATGCCAGTTTTCCACAGTAAATTATTTGTTGCCATTTCCCTAAACTTTGTATGTGATACAGCGGGCCTAAGGCCCATGGAAAAAGGATCAATCAAAACACTACGCAGCTACCGCGTAAGTTTACAGAGACATCAGACCCATGTTTGTCCTTTGGGCTTTTTCCTGAAAAGGTCCAAAAATCACAACAGAATATCATACATTATAAAAATCACAACAAAATAATAAACCTAGAAAAAGAATTAGTTAATAAAAAGCGATTAATAACAATATAATATAATCAATTATTATTCAATTTGATTTATCAATTGCATGTCATCTATTAGTTCTTTTTAGGTCTAACGTATTAACTTGAATTTACAGAAATTCTCTCAAAATTTTATTATTTAATGACTCAAAAAATGTTGCAAACATCTATCTATAAACTAAGATTACTGAACCGTTTATCTTCCTGTAGCAATTACTATTGTTGACACGTGTTGCCAGCTGAGCGAAGGTAAGCATTTTTTCCATTTTAAAATGATAGCATGTGCTTCTACACAATGGGCACGTGATACGTTGCTTCATCAGAGGAAAATTCTTTTTGCTGTTGATGTCATGTGATTAGGTTTTTAGAGGTGGTTTCAGTGCTGGGAAGAGGAAATGGGAGTTGTTGGGAGAGATGCGTGTTGTGGACGGTAAATGCCAGGATTATTTTAGTGAGTTGTACTCCAGAGCATCTATTTACTGTGACTATCGTCATCTTTTCGATTTTTCCTCTCCTCTTTACGTTTTGGTTAACGTATTTCAGTAACGAATTTCTTCCTCACGTTTTCTCTCTGTGCTGAGAAAAAAATTTATCCCATCTCAATTCTTTATCTCTCATTCTTTCCTTTGCAAAAAAGCTCCATGTTTTCGTTTATTCTCTCAGGGCAAGCCAATCAACAGGAACTACTGTGACCCAAACAAGAAGCTTCACCAACCCCTCTCCTCTGCTGTCGCCGAAGATCTCATTTGGTTTTTGCTTCTAATCTTTCTATTTCCATTTCAAAAATTGGTTGTTAACTTACAGCTTCTAATCTTTGTTAAAAATCTGTTTTTGCTTCGCCACTTTGGCTCACGCCGTCATGGTCGCTATCATCGTCGTTGTCGAGACTTTCGTTACTAGCAAGTTCCGCCAGCACTTCCAAAAGGGTTTTCATCTATTCTCCTCCACCTGTTGAGTCCCTACTTCCTCCAGCGCCACCGGAATTCTGGGTTAGTGTCATCACACTCTCTCAATCATTATTTATCCTAACTCTCCAACTCACTCTCTCTACACACACATGCTCGTCCAGTATTTTTCTTTTATTTTTTGTAATTTGGTTAGGTATTTACTTATTTGCTTTATTTTTTTAAATCACTCATTGTTGTATGTTTCTGTTGTTAGGTGTATTTTCTGCATATGAAAAAGTTCCCTTGGAAATTCTCTATGAGCCTTGAAGAAACTCCATCCAATTGTCGGCTTCCATACTGTAATTATAAATTAATAATGCTCGATTTAGTATGTTTATATCTCATGTACTAATTACTGAGTTAATTTGAAGTTCTACATTTATGATGTTGCCGAGTTACTTATTTGTAACCCTAATAATGCTTGTGATTGTAATGTTGGCAAGAATTGATTTTTTTTTACTTAGCTTTTGCTCCCTGTTCTTATACTTGGAAGTTGGTATGTTACGTTAGTCAGAGCACTTGTGCAAACCAAGGATGTATTTGCAATGTAAACCTATGCTTGATTGTCTTATTTATCTGCATTCTAATTCAGACTCTTTTCTTTGCTTTTTGTTTAAGCATTTAATTTATTTTATACGCATGTTGTTTTTCTCTTACTCTGTGGTATAACAGAAGCATTTATTTCTGTTAGCAGATGTATTAGTGAACGAACTAATTGCTCATAGAGATTAATAAAGTAAATTGTTGAAAATATATAGAATGGTTGTTTAATATTTGGGCTGTTTGATATTGTTCATCTGAAATATTGTTCACTATTGACAAAAGCTGCATTCTTCATCTCGATCCTATTCTACAACTTTCCTGGTGAATTAACTTCATTTCTACATGTAGGACATGGCTATAGTGGTCCCTTTATTCTGCATTGTGTTTTTCAGTTTTGTTTATATGTGTGCTTTCATTGAGTGCAGATATTGTTAGGCTACTAACTAAGGTATCCCCTGAAAGGGAGTATGAAAGAGATGGCAAACTCATCAAATTGGTTGTCATTAAACTTACTGATCACCAGTAATTTTATCACTTTGTCTCTTAGTCTGGTTTTTTTGTCTTATTTGGTCAAGTCTCTTCATTCCAAATGTTCCAATAATTCTTTTGTTATTCCACTTAATTCTTTTTGCATGTGTGTCTTTTGCAGGGGTTACATTACATATGTCTAATTGTGTCTCTTCATTCTGCATTACACTGCTCTTTTTATGATTTGGTGGTTTGTCTAAATTCTGCATTACACTACCCTTTTATGATTTGATGGTTTGTCTTCTGCATTGCGCTACTTTTTGTAATTTGAGATAATTGCTGCCTTAGAGTGGTGGTTGCTTGCTGTTGGTGAAGGGGCTGGACTGTGGCCATGGTAGATGGACCGAGGTCATAATGGCTGCTTGGGTAGGGGCTCGCTATTCTGGGTGGTGTTTGGGTTCTGGATCGTGATGGAGGACGATTGGTGGTTGCTGGCATCGAGACTGGTGCCGGTGGAGGTCCAAGGTGGTGACTTGACGAATGTGGAACAGCTTTCTTAGTTAGGCACGGGAAAAAAAAATCCTTAAATTAGCAGATATTAACGCTAGCTTTCTTCCTAAGGTAGAATATCATTTGTTTGTTTGTTTTTTTCCACTTAAGAGTTCTCATACATGCCTACAAGCTATTTGAGTGAATGTCAAAGTGAGGTATTTGTTTTTCTTTGAGTGATAGCATTATGCTATTATGACCCCTCTTGGTCATTGTGATATAGTATGATTGTTGTTATGATCTCTGTTGTGGTAATATATTTTGTATAATATGCTTGCTGTTGTTGCTTGCAATTTATTAATTCTTTGAGGTGTATCTATTCACGGGTGTTCACAAACTCTGAACATTTGGTCAATTTAGTATTTAGAAAATTCTCAGTTTACATGGTGCTTGGTAATGGTGTCACAGGTTCTTCGTGGTCAAATAGTGATTTAGTATACCTTTTATAGGACTTTTGCATGTAAGCGAGTTTCTTAAATTCTCAGTCTTCTTACGATATGCGGCAAGTTCATATGAAAGCTATAATTCTGAAAAAAAAAATCTAACAATGATTTGCATGTAATGGCCATTATTGGTTTAGAGTAAATGCTTCTTAGTCATGCTTAAGTAAAAAAGAATAATAACATTGATTTGCATGTAATGCTTCTTAGCATAGAACATGCTATAAATGAAATGTAGTTAATAAAACAATACCTTATCAAAATAATAGCCTCAAGGGTCCTAAAAGAAAAACCTTAGCTTTCTTATGCTTAAGTCCATATCTTTAAAACTTAACTGTGAGTTTTGACTTATTTCTTGCATTTGCTCCTTCTATTACATTTCTACTATTCTTTTTGCCTTTCTTGGAGGCGGCAGAGGACAATGACAACCCAATTGGCTGCAAGTTATGTTGATTTGATGATGTATTTGTTGTTGCTTTTATTTACTGTCATGGTTCTCATGATAGAGAAGTAGTGCACGAGAAAACAAAAGGCAAGGTTGCACAAATATAAGAGGAGAGAGAGTTGGAAAACATAAAAGGAAAAGAAAAAATTAGGAAAGTAGGATAATTGATTAGTTTATTTATATATGATTTTTAAGTTATTTTAATTGCATTAATTCATTTCTTCTAATTATGTAACTGATAATTGGTCTATATTCTTATCATAATTAGCACATTTGGGATTGATGGATTGAAGCAGCATAATTAAATGTCCACATACTGATATTGTACGAATGTTATGCTTGATTGAAGCAGCATAACTATTGAAGCTAGCTTTATTTAGTCCGAGATTAAATCTCTAAATTGATTCTTGCAGGTAAAACATGTTTGTCAATTTTGAGTAAGGCTAAAGATTTGTTTATTCAATGGCAGGTAAAACCTACATATTCTGTCAATGGAAATCACTATACTTACTGTGTTGATTAGAGTAGTCCTTTCTTTTATGTCATCGTTGTTCAAAGACGTTTGAGTATTGTTATTTTTCTCATTTGTACCTTGCCATTCTCATATGTCCAGAAACATGCTAAATGTTCTACATGTGCCTGCTTGATTCTTGATGAGGTGAGTTGTTATTAAAATATCTGAGTTTGATTATATCAACTTTGTACTATTATCTCAAAATTCTTTCTAAAGTTGTTAAATACCATCTCATACATGTTTGTGCACGTTTTAAGATTTGATTCTAAAAATTGAATTTTTTATCCTTACAACAACATTTTCAACTTTGTGCATCATTTCTTGACTTCAAGTGTACAAGATTGTTTCCTTACAATCATTTTATATATGGAGATTCGAATTATACCTTTTTTTCAGCAGTTAATGTAGAACGTTTTCCTTTTGAGTATATTATTATGTCATGGCCTTGCTTAATTATCCTTGCATGTGAATTGAGAGAAGTTGCAAATTCTATATATTTCTTGCTAAGGTTTCCTCAAATGATCACTTTTTTTTCTTCAATTTTTTGGCATTTTTTTCTCTAGGAAACAGGAAGAAAATTTATAGATTGTGAAATAAATTGTGAACACAGGTTCAACGTTGAAGCAGTGGAAACTTCAGGGCCTGCTTCTCAAAAGCACCATTTGTGTCAATTTTAAACTAAAGGAAATGTAGTTGCCGCTCCTATCAATTCATAAAAGATTGCGAATACCTACGATGGATTGTAGATATGTGGTTTTCACTTCTTATTTTTTATTATGCAATGAAAGCATATTTATACTTTATAGAGTCTGATAGAAGATTTTTCTGTAATGGTTTCGCTAAAATATTTTTCTTTTAATGCTTCCCAATTTAGGTGATCTCATATATATATATATATATATATATATATATATATATATATATATCTGCAGTATTTTTTTTTTAACTATGATATTGATTTCTGCAAAATCACTATTCAGCTTTTTTTTCTAATTATTATATTCACGTTATATAGATGTTGAGTTATTTACTTGGCTATGTCACGATGCAGATTTGTTTAACAACAATGATTTTTTTGGCATATCTTATTGCATGAACTGCGAATAATAGAACCTATTTGACTGTGTGACTTTCTAAGTTAGATATTGGTGTTGAAGCAAGAACGGTGAAAGAGCTTACTCTCTTATGCTCATATTGTGTGCTATATATCACATCGGATGCTTCTGATGTTTGTTAGTGATTATGTTTTGTGTCATGGGATTTTTGTCAGTTTGTTCTCTATTTTTACTTTATAGTTTTTCTTCGGTTATTATTTGTTATAATGCATATAAAGATTACAAGAGATGAGAGCTATCACTACAATTGTTCCTATGTTTCATACTTATTAGATTTATATGTCTGATGTGTTTCTGTCTTCAAGAGAAGACTTGACTTATACAAAGAATTCGAGAAAGATGTTTTCTTGACATTTAGATGGATAAAGCTTTGAAGACTAAAGTGTCAAATCGCCTCAGGTTTAACATAAATGGTTCCAGTTCCTATATTTTGTTTCTGTATGTCTTTAGGCTTGGATAAATCTCTCCAGATTTGACTTATTGAAGCATTTGCTTATTTATCAGCCCACCTATAGTGGCTCCAATAACATATCTTTCTTCTAATTGCTATTCATATGTTGTTATCTTATTTCACACACTTAGCTAATGTTAAAAGGGAAGAAAAAGTTAGCTTGACTTGAAGTGGAAAGTTTTACGTTATTGCTTAACTTTAAAGTTACTGTGACAACTGCTTATAATTTGTTGTTGAGACTACAGAAGCTGAAGAAGATATTGGATGACAAGGTATAACTGTCACATTAGCTACGTGTTATCCTATATACTACTTTTTAGACTTGATTAAGAATTTGAGTCATATGGCATTATGATGACAGTATTATGTGTTTTCTCAAGGTTCTTATGCTTCTCAATCCTCATTCTAATTTTTAGTTAATTAAAAGTTTTCAGATCATGCAAAAATATATTTTCTTATAAAGAAGGTTTTCTGCAACAACAGTTACTGGCTTTCATTCATGTCATACTCAGATTCGTTAACATATGTCATTCTTAGACTAAATGAGGTTCTTATGTCACTTTCATTTTAATGTTGCTTTCTTAAGTTTATTTCATCACATAATAGATCAAACAATGGCCTCCCCTTTCAGTACAAACAACTTTCAAAGATGTACAATAAGGCTAAAGCAAATTTCTAGAGGGGCTGATACTTCATCCTCTTTTTTTTGCTTTTCCATAAAGTTCATTCATTTACTGCTATATTTCTTTTAGGAACCTATTTTTGGTACATTTCTAGAGAGTGGTTTTTTTTTTGGGGTCAGCATTGTTTGGAACATAGAGAAGGGTGTTGAGTGTCTGCTATTATAAAAATCTCCTATTTGTTTTTACTATTAGACTCTTATACATGTCTATTTCTTCTATTCTTTTGTTTTTCTCTTCAGTTTTTTGATAAGGATACTGCAAGCTGCGTTTTTGAGTTATTGTATACTTTTATCTGCATCATCGAAAGTGTAGTTATTATATTGTTATTAGCATTTAGTTGGTGGTAATTGGAAATGAATCTTTCTTGATAATTGCTGGATTGATTTTGAGTTAAGCTATACATTTTGCAATGCATGACCTTATATAGGATTTGAGAAGTACGATTATAGGTTACAATATCTAAATCTCAAAGGTTTTTTGAATTGTTGTGCATAATATTAGATACCTGCATTTTAAAACTTATCCATATGCTTCTAATACATTTGTTATTGTTCTTGAAACATACGTTGTCTATTTCAATTGCTAGATTAATGTAGAAACTAAAGAAAAAAATTGTTCAAATTTGAAACATAATCTTAATTTTTATTGCAATTCAATTTTGTCGGTAAGCAATAATGTCATAGTTTAGCCGTGTGTTGTACCGGTAAATGTCTTAGTTATTGCACAAAGAGCAAGTCTGAAGGGATGACAAGGAAAAAAAAAAAAGCAAGCTGATGATTGTAGTTTGCAAATCAGTAATAGTAAGTACACCTACTACTTCAACGCAAAGCATGCACCATTTGTCACCTTCAGCCTATTGTTTTGGTTACCAAACCACCCTTCAAGCTCACCCATGAATGAAGAATACCAATCTATCCACAATAACTATAAGCAATTGACCCTTTTGTAAAATAAATAATTAAATAAAATAAATATTATGTGTAGGATTCTAATTTAAAATTGACATTAAGTAAAGTAGTTTAACAGATATATAAATTATATAAATTATACCTGAAAGATTGAGACAGATGATATGAAATTCGTAACACTAAGAATGAAGAACATCAATCTATTCACAATAACTATGAGCAATTGACCCTTTTGCAAAATAAATAATTAAATAAAATAAATATTATGTGCGAGATTTTAATTTAAAATTAATTAACATTAAAGAGAATGACTTAACAGATATATAAATATTATACTCAAAAGATTGAGATAGATAATACGAGACTCTTAGCAATATGAATGTAGCCGATACTGTTTAAACTTTTCATGCAGATCCTACTCAAGAAGGATTCTGACTCTTTCGGCCGCCAAACAATTACCAAATCCATTGGCTGTAGTTAACACTTGGGTCAAGAGAATATGAGACGTGATGCAATAAATTGTAGCAAATTTGTGGAAGAAAAAAATGTTGCACGGGTGTGGCTATTAGTATTTTTATTTTTCTATATGCATGCTACTCAGTTTTATACATACTTTTTAAAATGTATGTAAATTGCCCTAAAATACTTTTTCATTCATCAACTTTTGCAGTAATCAACCACAGAACCAAATATGAATATTTCTTAGAGATAGAGAATTTTTCCGAACAATTTATAAAAAGGGTGGGGCTTCCTGTGTTCAAATCTCTATTCTCCACTTCAGTTCCAACTCCCTTTCTTCTAGCAACTAGGGTTGCCATTAGATATGAAAAAAACCCTTAAATCCAATTCACGTCATCCTTGAAAGTCAAACTTAAAAAAAGAAAAAAAAATCACCTGATATTAACTACGAAGAAATCCAAGAATTTTTCGTAAGATATTTATTTGGGAGTGTATTTGAGAAATGGAATTGCTGTTGGGTTTCAATGGGATGATCAGAATTTTGAAAAAAAGATCTAAATTGAATTCAGTAATTTAAGATCTTCTTTATCGGAGTGCATTGGGCAAGAAAAAGATGTTGGTGTTGCCAAATGCGTGACTTAAAAAAATTGTTAGTACTAAAATAAGCAAAAGTAGCAATGCACTAATAACATATGTCCATTATTAACATATATCTATAGCTATTCTTCTCACATTACCTTTAAAATCTGTTCTCTATATGTCTAACTATCCTTTTAATTTAGTTTCTGTCAGTCAACTTACTCATGCACTTAATTGTTATGTCACATTTTTTGTTGATTCCGTTATTGTGCAGGATCGGGGAATAGGACAAATAATTGGTATCGAATGTAAATCTCAAGGACTGTATTGACTGACTATACCAAATTCATCAGTATCTTATGCCGCTGTTGATTCTCCAAAATTGATTCATTGTCGCTTGGGACATCTTAGCCTATCCAAGCTCCAAACTATGATTCCTAGTCTGTCGAGTCTTAATAACTTAGAGTATGAGTCTTGTCAATTACAAAAACATGTTCGCACTTCTTTTCCTAATCGTGTCAATAAGAGAGCTGAATCTTCCATTTGTCATTATTCATTCAGATGTTTGGGGTTCAAGTCGTGTTCCCTCTTGTCAAGGTTTCAGTTACTTTTGTTACCTTTATTGATGATTATTCTTGTTGTACTTGGTTATATTTAATGAAAGAAAGATCTGAATTGTTTTCTATATTCAAATCCTTTTGTTTTGAAATTCGTACACAGTTCAGTACTTTTATTAAAATTTTGCATAGTGATAATGCTCAAGACTATTTTTCTACATCTTTTATGGCTTCGCAGGGTATTCTTCATTGGTCTTCTTGTCTACACATTCCACAACAAAATGGAGTTGCTAAGTGCAAACACCGCCACTTATTAGAAACTGCTCGCACTTTGCTTATTCATACTTATGTTCCCTTTTGATTTTGGAGTGAAGTTATCCTTACTGCGTGCTACCTTATTAATCGTATGTCCTCCTCTGTCTTGTAAAATCAAATCCCTCATTTGATTTTATTTCCTCACGACCCTATTTTCTCTCTTCCACTACGCATATTTGGTTGCACTTATTTTGTTCATGATCTTACACCAAGGAAAGATAAGTTAACTGCTCGTTCTATTAAGTATGTCTTCTTGGGATATACTAGATTCCAAAAAGGATATCGATGATATTCCCCTGAACTTAACTGTTTTATTGTGTTTGCAGATGTTACCTTTCTTGAAAATACTCCTTTTTTCTCTACATCTGATATTATCTCTCCTCCTGTCATTGAGATTTTACATGTTCCTTACTTAGACGGACCTCTTGTCCCCACTCCGGCTTCTACCCCATCTGTCTTTGTAGATAAATCTCTCCAAGTTTATCATCGTCGGCCTCATATGGCTAATGGTCCATATGCAATCACTACTGATTCACAACTAAAACCAGTGGTTGAACCCTCCTCAGATCTTGCTCTAGATGTTATCTCCAATCCTCTCATTGCTACTCGAAAAGGTTTCATTCTACTCGCAATCCTCATCCCATTTATAATTTTTTGAGTTATCATTGCTTGTCTTCCTCCCATTATACTTTTATCTCTTCTTTGTCTTCTGTGACTATACCAAAAACAACAGTCGAAACTTTCTCCCATCCAGACTGGCACAAGGCAATATTAGAAGAGATGTCTGTATTACATGCCAATGGTACTTGCGAACTTGTTCCATTGCCACATGGCCGTGGGTTGGCGATGGATTTATAAATAAGGTGGGACTGTGGGTTGTCGATGGATTTATATAGTTAAGGTGGGACTCAAATTTTTGGCCTTGATGGTGATACTTGATCGATGCAAAAATGGCATCTCGTTCTTGTTCCTAAAGGTTGCACTCAAATTTTTGGCCTTGATTTATGGTGATATACTTTCTCTCGGGGGTTGCAAAAATATGTCATTGAGATTTTACATGTTCCTTACTTAGACGGACCTCCTGTCCCCACTCCGGCTTCTACCCCATCTGTCTTTGTAGATAAATCTCTCCAAGTTTATTTTTGGCTAATGGTCCATATGCAATCACTACGATTCACAACTAAAACCAGTGGTTGAACCCTCCTCATTGCTCTAGATGTTATCTCCAATCCTCTCATTGCTGCTACTCGAAAAGGCCACTTTATTATCCCTTGATATTAAGAATGCTTGTCTTTTTATATGGTGATATCTAAGAAGAGGTATACATGCCAATGGTACTTAGAGCAACCTCCATTGCCACATGGGTTTGTCGATGATTTATATAGTTAAAGTTGGGATGGAAGCTCTCTAAAGGGTCTTGTTCCTAAAGGTTGCACTCAAATTGCATTTTTACATGGTGATATCGAAGAGGTATACGAGAGCCGTATTCGATATTTTCTCTTTGCAAAAACAAATCTTTATATGTCATTGAGATTTTACATGTTCCTTACTTAGAGCAACCTCGGGGACCTCTTGTCCCCAAATCTTTATATGTCATTGAGCATGTTCCTTACCCCTCCCGTCCCCACTCGGCTTCTACCCCATGTCTTTGTAGATAAATCTCTCCAAGTTTATCATCGTCGGCCTCATATGGCTAATGGTCCATATGCAATCACTACCGATTCACAACTAAAACCTAGATGTTATCTCCAATCCTGAACCCTCCTCGAAAAGGATCTTGCTCTAGATGTTATCTCCAATACCTCTCATTGCTACTCGCAATATTAGAAAGGTATTCATTCTACTTGTTCCATTCCTCATCCCATTTATAATTTTTTGAGTTATCATTGCTTATCTTCCTCCCATTATACTTTTATCTCTTCTTTGTCTTCTCGTGACTATACCAAAAACAATCGAAGCTTTCTCCCATCCAGACTGGCACAAGGCAATATTAGAAGAGATGTCTGTATTACATGCCAATGGTACTTGCGAACTTATTCCATTGCCACATGGCAAATCTACTGTGGGTTGTCGATGGATTTATATAGTTAAGAGTGGGCTCGGGGGAGTCGATGG
Source organism: Ormosia emarginata (assembly GCA_029884605.1). Taxonomy (NCBI): domain Eukaryota; kingdom Viridiplantae; phylum Streptophyta; class Magnoliopsida; order Fabales; family Fabaceae; genus Ormosia; species Ormosia emarginata. The sequence goes on from JAQQTP010000077.1 coordinate 4,605,836, forward strand.
ATCGTTTACACAAATCTTTATATGTCATTGATTTTCGATTGAAGACGGAGCTCGTCTTGTTCCTAAAGGTTGCACTCAAATTTTTGGCCTTGATTTATGGTGATATCCTCTTTCTCTCCTACTCGGATCCTCAAAAATGAGCGCTTTCTTCCTCCCATTATCTTTTTTCCTTTCCATAATAGTCATCCATGCCAATGGTACTTGCGAACTTGTTCCATTGCCACATGGCAAATCTACTGTGGGTTGTCGATAGATTTATATAGTTAAAGTTGGACCTGATGGAGCTGTTGTTCGACCACTTTATCGGTTGCAAAATGGGCTTGATATTAAGAATGCATTTTTACATGGTGATATCTAAGAAGAGGTATACATAGAGCAACCTCCGGGGTTTGTTGCTCAGGGGGAGTCTGACTTGGTCTGTCGTTTGCACAAATCTTTATATAGCTTGAAATAGTCTCCTCGAACTTGGTAGATTTAGTACTGTTATATTAGATTTTGGTATGGTTCACAATGAGGCCGATTACTCAGTTTTCTATCACCATTCCTCCTCTAGAACTTCCATATATCTGATTGTTTATGTCAATGATATTGTTATCACTGGAGATGATCAAGAAGATATTGTGAAGTTAAAACAACACCTATTTGATCACTTTTAGACTAAGGATCTTAGAAGGTTGAAATATTTCCTGGGAATAGAAGTGGAACAATCTAATGCAAGAATTTGTATCTCACAGAGAAAGTATGCATTAGACATTCTCAAGGAGACTGGAATGTTGGATTTTAGGCCAACAGATACCTCAATGGATCCCAATGCCAAACTCAGTCTAGATCAAGGAGAACCATTATCTGATTCAGCCAAATATTGCAGGTTGATTGGCCGATTAAATTATTTTACTGTTACCCAACCAAATATATCATTTGCTATAAGCATCCTTAGTCAATTTCTCGATTCACCATGTGAAAGACATTGGAATGCAGCCATTAGAGTTCTTAGATATATCAAATGGGCTCCAGGAAAAGGCCTATTGTATGAAGATAAAGGACATACTCAGATTGTGGGATACACAGATGCAGATTGGGCAGATTCTCCATTTGATAGACATTCTACATCAGGTTGTTGTGTTCTTTTTGGTAGAAACCTAATATCCTGGAAAAGTAATAAACAAAGTGTTGTGGCAAGATCGAGTGCAGAAGTAGAATATCGTGCTATGGCACTTGCAACATGTGAGCTAATATAGTTGAAATAATTAATCAATGAACTTAAATTGTGTGAACCAGGTAAAATGTAGCTTATATATGATAATCAGACAACCTTACATATCGTCTTAAACCCGGTGTTTCATGAAAGGACCAAACACATAGAAATTGATTGTCATTTTGTGAGAGAGAAGATACAAAGTAGAGAAGTGGTGACTGCCTTTGTCAGCTTAAATAATCAGCTCGCAGATATTTTCACTAAATCTCTTAAGGGTCCTCGGGTACAGTTCATATGTAACAAGCTTGGTGTATATGAATGATATGTTATAACTTGAGGGAGAGTGTTAAATATTAAATTAGTTAGCATGAGAAATATGATAGTTAGTTTTTGGAAACAATAAAGTCACGGGGAATGGTTTAAGTATTTAATTATTCTTCTTGTAAATGTATATAAATACATGTATGTTGAGTGAAATTTACTCAAGCAATTCAATTATAATCAATTGTTTTACAGTTGTTCCTTATTTTCAAGTGGTACCACCACCTTAGCTAATTGATATATAAACTTTAGGATATATGCATGAAGATGGAAGGAGTGCACGGATAGAGGGAGAACATATAATGCACAGCATGATACCATCCATCATATGAATCCACTATCAAGAAAACAAATAATCAGAAAGACAACAAGAAAATCAATATTACTATATCCAAAAGAAAAAATATATGTATACACGATCACCAAAAACAGCACAAATGACAAATCTAAAATGGTCATAAGGACAAATAGTGCAAATGCTAAAGACTCTCACTCTACGGAAAGATTCAGGACCCATCTGCTTTTCCAACATCTGAAGAACTGCCATTTGAACAAATTATGGTAATAAATAAATGATCTAATTCAATACTAAACTAGGAAACACATTACTGTACTGGCATATTGCTGTATGATTAAAAAGGGGAAAAAAAAAGAAAGAAAAGGAAAGTAAAAACTTACAGACTTCCATGATCTTATTTTTCCATACAAACCAATGCACTGTGTTCCATATAAATCCTTACAAGAAGCTGAACAGCTCAAAGCTGTCACTCCACTATTATCGACTTTGCAAACAGCACAATTTGCCTGTAGATAGATTTACATAAGAGTAATAAAAAAATGTAATTAGCAATTAGCATATTAACTGCCTACAGAGATAATGCTCTGCAGCTTCTACCAAGAATGACATTAACTAACAAAGTTTAACAACGACAATCAAAGAACAAAACCACATCAAATATAAAATGAAATTCAATTGAGAAACTTTGCTAAAGTCGTTATATGTCCAAATAGGAGAAGAAAATTAAAGCAGAAAAGGCAGAATTCCTCAGGCATTTGAAATTAAGTAGTACGAGAAAATTAATAAATTAAAACAAATCTGCAGAGCAGAGAAAATAAAAACTGAGTCTGCTAGATAATTGAGAATTCAAACCAGCAGCTTCAAATCCAAAGTGAAAAAAGAGAGGTCAGTAAAAGCAACCAGGCACAAGATTATATATAAGACATATATGAACACTCAAAAGTGTCCTAGCAATGTTATGCCAAAAACATTTTGTGACAGCCATAAAGAGCACACTATCATAATTTGTGACAGCCTAACAGACTAAGCCAAAAACGAAAACAAACCTTGTATCTCCGGTACTGCACCTCATTATTTCCCAAATGTTTCTTAATAAAAAAATCTGTCAAGAAACCAGCAAGCCCATCCAAGAGCCACTCTGCAAACAAGCATTTAGCAATCATGTTACAGGAAACAGGTTTTCTGCAAAACTTATAAAGAATCAAATTAAAATAACAATCAAAATCCAATTAAGCAGTAGAAGAATATCCTCTGCTAAGTTACCATCATTTGGTGCCTCAGGAGTGATATACACACCAAACCACTGTCTTGCAAGGGCATGTGCAAGTTTTATCCTTGTATCAATAGTCTGTCACAGCAAACACTAATGCTGAGCATTAAGCTGGCAAAACAGCAAAATCATAAGCAGAAAACTTTCATGTGACAGGAAAACAGTTTAATGTTCACTTAGAAAGAATTTGATTAAAAAAATAGATAATAAAATAAAAGAATTAAAACAATGAACTGACCTGGTCAATAACCTTCTCATCAAACAAAACTTGAGAACTAAATATACTCATAGAGGCTCCTAAACTCAATGATGAAACTGCCATCTCCGGCTCTATGAAAACTTGCTTATATGAGTCAAACGAGAAGTCTACAGAAAGATAATCCTTATAGCAGCTGCTCACCAATAAAAGTCCAAATATCCAATCATTATACAGTTTTAAGATAAGCAACCTATTTCCGGAGAAGAAAATTGCAATTATCACATGTCAAACCTGAAGGAACTATGGAAAAATTCCACTGTGTTCTGCATCTTTGACATATTAGGTAGCAAACACATGTGTGATTGATATGAGATTAAATTGGTGATCAAGAGGAATTTCAAATGGGGCAACAGCCAAAGAGATCCACCTTGCGGCAACTGGAACATCCAATTTATAGACATATGTTTTCTGAGGAGGATTGTCCTTGCTTAAGACCTGAAAAAGAAAGGAGATTCAAACATATAGATATTTAACTCTGCAAGGCATATAAAAGATAAAGATAATTTTTTGGTATAGAAGAAGAAATTTTATTAGAGAGAAAAGAAGTGAATTACAACTAGGGGGAGGATAAGAAATCCTCTAAAACAGAAAAAACTAAAAAAAAAAGGAGATCATGGTATCATACATAGTTTACATCTCATTGCATGTAGAGAAAAGCATCAACCAAAGGATAATATCAATAATACTAAGGCATCCTTCCTTTCTATTCGAGTATGTTATATTACTAGTGTGTTAGTTAGAGAGAATATTCCAGAACAGTTAGCAGAATAGTTAGTTAGTTAGGAAAGAATATTCCAGATTGTTAGTTAGAATATTCTAGGATTCTATCAACTGTATAAATACCAGATTTGTACTTTTTTGTTATTCAGTTAATTCAGTTACAGATTTTCAATATTCCAGACTCTTCCTCTCTCTCTTTTCTCTTTCTCTCATTTTCCCTCATATTCTCTCACTATCTCAGCACCCTAGAATTCTGAAATGGTATCACAGAGCTGATTCGATCCAAATCAGATTTCAGTTCCACCTAGTTTTACTTCTGCAAATCAGTATCAACCTGGTTGTACTCAAAGGTTTACTCCTGATTCTGGTCCTAATAATCAGTTTTCTTCAAACTGTCTTATCCAAACACATTCTAAGATTCATTTTCCGTAAAAGAAAAATATTAGTAACACTTTTTTTTATACTCTTTTTAACACTTAATTTATTATTAGTTTAAAAATAAATATTATTAATATCTCTTTCTTAATAATTCTTTTAAATATATAAGATAAATTAATAATAAAATAAGTATTAAAAAATATTAAAAAAGTGTGTTACCAATTTTTCTTTTTGCAAAATATTGTGTGTTGTGTAAGATCAAATTTAAGTGGTGAAACTAAAAGAAGGGAAATGACTATTAAAAATGAAGATAGTTGGTGGGCTAGTGTGGGCTGATGAAGGAAGAAGAGGGCCCAAATTAAAAAATAAATAAATGAAGCCGACTAACTAACAAAAGTGAGGTTGGGCTTAGGTGAAAGCTGGCTCGTATGAGTTACTGCATGAATGGCTGAGTCTGAGTCAAAAAAGGAAACTCCACTCCACTCGTGTAGGAGTAGGAGGAGCCACTGGGTCGAGCCAACAGTAACATCTTTTGTCTCTCTCTCTCTCTCTAAGTGCTTGAAGCCGTCCAATCCTAATATAGCATTAGCAGCAGCAAGAGAGAGATCTGCATAGAAGCGGCTTCAATAACTCAGTCTCAACTCCCAACTCAATCTCTTGCTTCTTTCTCTCTCGCTCTCGGCTCAGATCCACGCCGATCTTCCTCCTCAGCTTCCATCCATCTCCCTCCCTCCATTTTCTCTCTCTTGCTCTTCCTCTTTCTCTCTCTAACTCACTCTCTGATCACAATCACAATCACAATTCTCCTTCAAAATTGAGTTTTGAGTCTTCGTTTCTCATGAATTCTTCCTCTCGGGTATGCCCAGATTCCCTATTTTCATTCTAATGCTACTTCACTACCTTATTTTGTTGTTGAATTGAAATATTAAAAATGCTCTTTTTTTTTTTGGTCTTAAGAATTGTTGTGGAGTGATCAGAATCAGACAGGTAACAGTTACTCTATTAAAACCCTAAACCAGATCGATTCGATGGTTGATCACTACAACAGGTACGGGTTTCTCTCTAGTTCATGTGCATCAAAATTGTGTTCTATGTTTAACCAACAAAAATTAAAAAAGTGATTTCCGAATTGTAATTCAGATTATATGTTTAATTTGTATTAATTTATGAAGTGAATTTGTGTAGGCTGGTTAAACTAGCGGCGAGGGCTTTCTATGATGATCTAACGAGCAAAGGAGATAATCAGCCCAAAACGGGAAGGAGTGATAACAGAGGAATCGCTGTTGTTGTCCTTGATGCGCTCACGAGGTTCGACCTTTCTGCTTGTTTATCCGCTTTTGAAGACATGCCTTTGTGTTCCTCTGTTGAAAGTAGTACATACATGCAATTGCAAAGGAAATTAAACAAAAAGATAACAAAAAATATTGGAATTTTTAAGTGAAATTGAGAGAATGGAGTGTTTTTGTAAGTGCAATGCCTGTCAATATGCTAGGACCAGTGCACAGTGAAATGTAACAATCACCAAAGTAAACAAACAGCTTATAGCAGTAAAAATAACAGAGAATTCACTGAATAATACTTCCACTGTAATTAATGCATAAGTCTGCAGAAACTCATCAATTACAGAATACAGAGAGGGAAAAGGTCTATCAGGAAGAAGAGAAAAGAAATATTCAGAGGGAATGAGTCCAACTAACAACTTGCCCTCCTCCTCTCTTTCTCTGGCTTAAATCCACACACTCACTAGCTAGCATAGTCTCTCAGTAGTTGGTTAGGACGTTTTGCACGTTTACTCCTACGCACCTCACTCATGCTTTCAGCACCTTTGTCCAACTCAGCATTGCATCTAACAGACTGCTCCCCTTTTTCCTTGCTGATATCAATACTATTTCCCAATTTAGCCTTGTGATCATTTTGGTCATTACGCCCTTTCATTACAATTCTTCCCCCATTAACACTGACCTTGTCCTCAAGGTCAAAATTGGGATATTCCTTGCTGATGTAGTTGAAGTCTTCCCACGAAGCAAGGTCTGGTTCCAATCCATCCCATTGTATGAGAGCTTGTTTAGTCCATTGCCCTTGCTTAAGTATGCTGCAAGTCTGCAGTATCTGAGATGGTTGTAATATAGGCCCTTTTTCATCAGTCAACAAGGGCAGTGGTACAACTTCCTGTTGAGGGGAATCAAAACATTTCTTTAAAACAGAAATGTGAAATACAAGGTGGATCTTTGCATTAGGTGGTAAGAGGAGTTTGTAAGCAACAGAGCCAATCCTATCTATAATGGGAAATGGCCCAAAATACTTCATTCCCAACTTTTGGTTCTTTCTAAGTGCTAGTGAGTTCTGTCTATAGGGTTGCAGTTTGACAAAAACGAAATCACCAACCTTGAATTAGGCATCAGTCCTTTTTTGATCAGCATACTTCTTAATTCTCTGTTGAGACTTAAGAAGATGAGCTTTGAGTCTTGTTAACAAGGCATCCCTTTCTAGCAGGGTATCTTGTACAGTAGGATTATCACCAGATTCTGGAAAATACTGAGTGAGTTTAGGAGGCTCCCTCCCATAGACTACTTGAAAAGGGGTTCTGCCAATACTGGTGTGATAGGCTGTATTATACTAGTATTCAGCCCATGGTAAAAACTTGCTCCAAGATTTAGGTTTGTCACTAGTGAAACATCTGAGGTACATTTCAAGACATTTATTCAAAACCTCGGATTGCCTATCTGATTGGGGGTTGTAAGCCAAACTCATAGCTAATTTAGTGCCTTGTAATTTGAAAAGGTGCTGCCAAAAATTGCTGGTAAAGACCTTATGTCTATCACTAACAATTGACTTCGGCAAGCCATGTAATTTGACAATATGATTCATAAACTGTTCTGCTACTTGTGCACTAGAGAAATCAGTCTTAAGGGGTAAAAAATGTGCATATTTAGAGAGTCTATCAAGAATCACCATAATCACTGTATAATTACCAGAAGAAGGTAGTCCCGTAATGAAATCCATTGCAATGTCTTCCCATATCTGTGTAGGAATGGGAAGGGGACTTAGTAACCCTGCAGGGTGCATATTCGTGGTCTTAGCCTGTTGACAAATAGAGCATTCTTGGACAAATTGTTTGATTTGTTTGGGCATACCCCTCCAATAGAATTGGCTGGCTATTCTAGCATAGGTTCGAGTGAAACCCGCATGACCACCGATGGGAGAGCAGTGAAATTCTTGAAGGATATCATTGATGAGGGTTGATGTATGAGGAATTACCAACCTCTCTTTCCAATACAATAGACCATCCCTTACTGAATAGTTAGGATCTGTTGGTTCAGCAAAATGACAAGAATCCGTGATCATCTTCAAGGTGGAATCTTGTAGCACTTGCTGTTTTAATTCGTCTATAAATAGGACCTTAGGTGCTGACCAAGCCATAAAGTTGGATCGAGAGAGAGCATCAATTGCTTGATTTTCCTGTCCAGGTTTATATTCAATGGTAAAGTCAAATCCCAATAATTTGGGCAACCAAGCCTGTTGTTCTGGGGTCTAAATAGTCTGATCCGTCAGATTCCTTAAGCTTTTTTGATCAGTCCTGATTACAAATTTGTGGCCAAGTAAATAATGTCTGAATTTAGAAACAGCCTTTGTGATAGCATACAACTCTCGCACATAAGTTGACTCCTTCTGCATTCTTGTAGATAGCTTCTTAGAAAAGAATGCGATTGGGTGTTTATTTTGACTAAGTACTGCACCAACTCCTGTATCTGAGGCATCAGTTTCTAGAGTAAAAGGCAGGGCGAAATTTGGTAAAGCCAGTACTGGAGCTTCTGTAATAGCTCTCTGCAATGTGTTGAATGCTGTTGTGGCTGCCTCAGTCCAGCAAAATGCATCTTTTTTAAGTAATTCAGTCAAAGGGTGTGCAAGTGAAGCATAATTCTTGATAAATCTTCTATAGTAGCCAGTAAGGCCTAAGAAGCCTCGCAGCTGCTTAACTGAAGTAGGTAGTGGCCATTCCAATACTGCTTTAACCTTATTATTGTCCATTGCTACCCCAACAGCTGACACAAAGTGGCCCAAGTATTCCACTTGCTGTAATCCAAATGAACACTTGGATAGTTTTGCTTATAGTTGATGAGTTTGTAACTGAGCAAGCACCAAGGTCAAATGATGAAGGTGGGAATTCCATGAGGGGCTATAGATGAATATATCATAAAAAAAAAACCAGTACGAACTTCTTTAACCATTGCTGTAAAACTTGATTCATCAATGATTGAAATGTAGCAGGGGCATTCGTGAGTAGGGATGGCAATGATTGGGCATTGAGTGAGGGCGGCGCCATGAACCATCCTTCTTCTTGACTCTCGAAGAAAAAGGATTTCGGTTGGGTACCATCCCATTTTGATCATCTATGACTATGGGGGTACCTATAAGGACGGGATATTGCATCTTGTCGATTAGGGGGTATTTGATACTTTAAAATAAAATCTTAAAAATTATAAAACAAACATAAATAAAATAAACTTTAACACTCACATACTACAATTTTGTTTAACAATATAAGATTCTTACAAAGAATATTATAAATAACAAACTAAATTTAATTATATTTTGTAATAATTAATTTACATAAATAATTATTACATAAATAGTATATATTTTTTCAACAAGTTTTATCATTATGGGTTCATTTAATAAAAAAATTATTTTAAAATAATAAAATATACATATTTTCATCTCATATCAAAGTTAAAAAGAAAAAGAATTATAATATATGATATATATTAAATAAAATATATATACTAAGTGGGGTTTGTAAGAAAGATGTGGATAGTGGTACTATAATCCCCGCCCCATTTATTAAACGGGTATCCATCCCCCGCCCCATCGCGGGTAATCCCCGCGGATCCCCACGGGTACGGGTAATTTTGCCATCCCTATTCGTGAGGCCGAATGGCATCACTAACCATTCATAATGGCCTTGGTTAGTGCGAAAAGCAGTCTTATACCTGTCTTCTGGTTTCACAAGAATTTGATGATATCCGGACCGAAGGTCTAGTTTTGAAAAGTATTGAGCACCATGTGACTCATCAAGGAATTCATCCATTGTAGGAATAGGAAAGGAATCCTTGATTGTAATTGCATTGAGTGCCCTATAGTCAGTATAGAATCGCCATGAACCATCTTTCTTCTTGACTAGCAAAATTGGCGAAGAAAAAGGATTACTCGGCTGTATGATACCATCCTGTAACATTTCAGTGATCATCTACTCAATTTGTGACTTTTGACTATGGGGGTACCTATAAGGTTTAACCTTAACAGGATTGGATCCATCCAGCAGAGGAATTGCATGATCTTGCTGTCGATTAGGGGGTAAACCAACAGGCTTCTCAAATACTCTTTTGTACATTTGTAATATGACAGCAATCTCAGGCTCCACTGAATCAGGTATGTCCAGCCAAGTATCTGCAGGTTGATTAGGTTGCTGAATTTGTAAAGTATAAACCGCAGCACTGGCTTGAGTATGGTTGAAGCGTCTCAAATGATGAAACTGTGCTGGTTGGGGACTGGTATCAGATTCACCTTGTAGTGTAACAAATTTATCACCCAAATAGAACTTAATAGAGAGTGCACTGTAGTCAGAGATATATGGCCCAATTGTAGAAAGCCAGGCAGCTCCCAGAATTAAATCAGCTCCTGCAATAGGTAAGATATAGACTGGTAGTGTAAGATTATGCCCTTGTATAGTAACTTTTAATTCTTTAATCAACCCTTCTGCAGTAAGATAGTTACCATTACCCACTAAAACCTGAAAGTTAGCAGTAGGTTCAATAGGTAATTGCAAACATTTAGCAATTCTAGGTTGTAAAAAATTTTCTGAGCTGCCACTGTCCAACAAAACACTGATTTGGACTCCTTTACTGTGACCAGTGAACTTAATGGTTCCCATTCCCTTAGCTCCGGTGAAGGCACTGTAGGACAAGTGGTGGTAAGAGGGAATGAAGTCTTCTAAGTGTTGAGGTGGTTCAGGATCAGGTGGTTCAGGGTTTGGTTGAGGGTCATGTGAGATATCATCTTCATCTATGAGCATAATGTATAAGTGTTTATTAGCACACCTATGATTAAAAGTAAATTTTTCATCACAATTGTAGCAAAGTCCTTTATCTCTCCTCAATTGCATTTCAGCAGGAGTCAACTTTTTAATAAGAGGAGTCTTGGATGAATTATGGAAATTAGGGGTGGGAAGTATGGGTGAAGATTGTAGTGGTGGGGTAATTCTGGTGGTGTTTTGGTTGGTTATAGTAGTTTGGGAAAGATGTGGTGGTTTTGGTGACGTAAGGTTAGGAGTATATGTGTTTCTGGTTCTGTAATTGTAGGTTGGAGCTAAATACTTGTCCTCATACAACTTGGCTAATGCCATAGCTTTCATCAGTGTTGGAGGAGTTTGAGCTGTAACATCCCGCTTCAAATCAGGCTTTAGTCCACTAATGAAACAGTCTAGCAAAGCTTCCTTACTCACACCATCAACACGATTTGCTAATGTCGAAAATTCAGTACAATAAGAAGCTATTGAATTATTCTGAGTAAGCTTAAAAATAGCAGCACGTGGACAATTAAAAACAGTAGATCCAAAATCAGATTCAATTGCAGATACTAAATCAAGCCAAGAATTGAGCATTTGATTCTAATTAAGCATTTGAAACCAAGGAATGACATCACCTTCCATATGAACCGCAGCGATGGTTATGCACTCAACATCTGGGGTATTATAATATTGGAAGAACTATTCAGCTTTGAATAACCAATTAACAGGATTGGAGCCATCAAATATCGGGAAATCAAGCTTCACATTCCTTACTTGAAATGGCCGATGATTGGTAATTTCAATCTCAGTACTTGAGTTCTTTCCAATGGTGGCCACTTGAGCAGTGAGTTGCATCATATTGACGGAGAGCTTCTCGAGGGTTTGGGCGAGACTATTGATCGAGTGATCAATCTGATCCATCCGTGTGGTTAGCGCTTCTTCTTGACGATCCATTCGGTCATGAGCCCGTTTGATGTCGTTGGTCAAATCCTTGATACGGGTATTCTCTGTCATTGGAAGCAATGAAAGCACCAATGTAACAATCACCAAAGTAAACAAACAGCTTATAACAGTAAAATTAACAGAGAATTCACTGAATAATACTTGTGGATTTTTTTATTGATTTCTCCACTGTAATTAATGCATAAGTCTGCAGAAACTCATCAATTACAGAATACAGAGAAGGAAAAGGTCTATCAGGAAGAAGAGAAAAGAAATATTCAGAGGGAATGAGTCCAACTAACAAACTTGCCCTCCTCCTCTCTTTCTCTGGCTTAAATCCACACACTCACTAGCTAACATAGTCTCTCAGTAGTTGGTTAGGACGTTTTGCACGTTTACTCCTACGCACCTTACTCATGCTTTCAGCACCTTTGTTCAACTCAGCATTGCATCTAACAGACTGCTCCCCTTTTTCCTTGCTGATATCAATACTATTTCCCAATTTAGCCTTGTGATCATTTTGGTCATTGCCCCCTTTCATTACATGAAACTGGAGACGTTAACTGTCATGAAATTATGGATTTGATTTTGAGCTTGAATATTGTATACATGATGGGGGTCATGAAGAAATGCAAAAATGATATTGGTTGAACTTGCCTATATGTAGTTGAAAAATAGCAGGGTTTTTTTTTTTTGGGGTTTTCATTGAATTGGTCTTTTGTAAGTTTTATCCAGACGACAATGGGTTAGAGAAGAAGACTTGGCAAAGGACCTCAAATTGCATTCGAAACAACTTCGTCGAACTCTGCGGTTCTTTGAAGAAGAAAAGATCATTACTCGAGATCATAGGAGAGAGGTAACTATTTGGTTCTGTACATGCATTACTTTGCTATCATTTTGTGAATTACTCTTGGCTTACAAGCATTAGCCAATCAAACAGACATGGTCTGTCATCTGATCCATGGCTTGATTGTGAGCCCACACATGGTTTAGCATTGCTGTTCTGAATGAATTTAACAGGTTAATGAAGTCAGAAAGTCAGTTATCAGTGACTGATGCTAAAGCATTCTTTCACATAACAATTCAGCAGATGATTTGAGTGTGATTCATATAAATTGGAAGCTACAGCATAACACTATAAAAGGAGAGAAATAAAAGGCCATAGTTATTTTTATAACAATATGGTATTCTATTTTCTTCATCATAATTGTCTTCTTATGTTTTCTATTTTTCACTTTAAAATTTAATGAAAAGGACAAGGCAGGGGAGGGGTACTTGAGGCTTTCACTTAATAAAGGGAGGAATTGCCTGGTAGATTAATATCCAATAAGGCACAACAAACTTTTAATGTTTATTCCTGTTGTTTATGTGGGGACCCACCAAACCAGAGCACTTAAGCTTCTGCAAAGCGTTCTGTTTTAGTTAGCTTATATCTTTGCAATTGTGATTGGCAATTTGGCATAATCTTGATGTTCTCAATATGTTGTAAAGTACAGGCAAAGTGAGGGTCTTATTTTCTTTTATTGCCTATGCTGGGGTTTGGATGTCAAAAAGGAATGCTAATGGAGCATGTAGTTATCTGGAAATTGTTATTTATACTGTTATAAAGGGATTCCCCCACTTTGTGTGTTTTATTTTTGTTGTAATTGAAAGGAGAGGAGAGGAGACATTTTCATTTCAAACTAACCACAAAAGGCCCAGTTGTAGTAGCCACTAGTCACTTCCTACTTTTGAGGAAAATTATTTTTTAAAATGCTTATGTGGTGTTTAGTTTGTTTTCTTTTTTTCATTATAATTACAAAAATGTAACTTGTTTCATTATGTTTCCTATTTTCAAAATTTTGTGAAGGTTCCTGTTTTCAAACCAAACACCCTCTTAATTTTTTCATATCAGAATTTTTAAGACAGTTTTCATTCAGTTTTAAAATTTAAAAGAGAATTTCATACCAAATAAGATTAGAAGAGAAAAAAAATTCTCATCCAATCATATAATTAAATAAAATCAGAACTTTCTTTTCTATACCTGCATGACTGGTGGCTCTTCTAGTGTATACCAAAGGCTTAATTTTTTACTCCATCAATATCAATGTCTCACACCTCAGGCTAACCTGACACCAATGCATCAGCTGCAAAGAGCATGTCATTAGAACCTACACATGAATATACAACAGAATTTGAAAATGATATTTAGTAAAAGTTCTTGGGCTCTAAACCTGGAAGCTAAAATGCATGGTAATTTGCAATCTAACAGTTACAACAACAACAACCAAGCCTTTTCCCACTAAGTGGGGTCGGCTACATGGATCAAACGACGCCATTGTGTCCTATCATAAACCAAGTTTTCAGAAATGTCATTCAAATCTAAATCTTTTTTACTAGTTTCACCTATAGTCTTTCTTGGTCTCGCTCTACCTCTAGCTATTAGACTATCCTCTACCTGATCTAGTCTTCTTACCAGAGCTTCTAAAGGTCTTCTCTTTACATGTCCAAACTACCTAAGGCGAGATTCTACCATCTTTTCCCTAATAGGTGCTACCCTTACTTTCTCTCTAATACATTCATTCCTAATCCTATCTTATCTTGTATGGCCACACATCCAGCACAACATCCTCATCTCTGCGACACTGATCTTATGCTCTTGCTGGCTTTTTACCGTCCAACATTCAGTACCATACAACATTGTGGGCCTTATAGTATTTATACTGTAAAATTTACCCTTAAGTTTGAGAGGTACTTTTCTATCACAAATCACTCCTGAAACACTCCTCCATTTCATCCATCCAGCTTGAATCCTATGATTTACATTTCCTTCTATCTCTCCGTCATTTTGTATGATAGATCCAAGATACCTAAACCATGTGACTTGTGGTATGGTGTGATCCTCAATTTTCACCGCTAAGCTAGTATTAACACGCTTCTTACTGAACTTACATTCCATATACTCTGTCTTACTCCTACTTATACAAAATTCATGTTCTTCTAAAGCTCGTCTCCATAGCTCTAGCTTCTTATTTATTTCCTCTCTCGACCCTCCAACTAAGACTATATCATCTGCAAAAAGCATGCATTGTGGCACCGGCTCTTGGATATGTGCAGTAATGTTAGGAAACTGAATTCTGATATTAGAAACTTGAACTCCTAACAAAGAAAAACTCTTTCTGACAAAAGAACAATTACTGAAGAATTCCTCTTTATGGATGAATGGATCAAGAATACAAAGAAACCAAGGTAAACAACTTTACCCCAAAAAGGAGCACTCTCCTTTTTCCCCTTTGGAATTTCCAGTCACTCGAAAATATTCAAAAGTTGTCCTCTCAATAACGAGAAGAGGTCTATTTAAAAGCATACATTACGCCTAAGCTCCCGATCACTCAAAATGAGAATCCTAACTAACTACCCACACACAGTTACACAATATCCGTATCCCTTTTTGAGTTAACAATTATTTGTTTCTTTTTTTCTTTCTATAATAAACCTGTAAAGGTTTATTATATTTAGAGTGCTTCCTGAAATCATTCTCAACAATACTCCCTAACAGAACCTAACAGATTCGGTTCTAACAAGTAAGCACATCCAAGACCAAGCTAAAAAGATATGGACTCAAAGTTGACCGTTGGTGCAGTTCTATAGTTATAGGAAAATCTTCTGTATCGCCTCCTTGTGTTCTCACACAAGTCTTAGTCTCATCATACATATCTTGGATTGCTCGAATATAAGCGATACGAACTCCTTTCTTCTCCAGAGCCTTCTACAAGACCTCTCTCGGTACCCTATCATAGGCTTTTTCCATATCAATGAAAACCATGTGTAGGTCTTTTTGCTTCCTCTGATGCCTCTCCATTAATCTTCGTAAAAGATAGATTGCTTCTATGGTTGACCTCCCAGGCATAAAACTAAATTAATTCTCTAAAATATGAGTCTCTTGTCTTAATCTCCGTTCAATTACTCTTTCCCATAACTTAATGGTATAACTCATGAGCTTAATCCATCTGTAATTTGCACAGTTTTGTATATCTCCCTTGTTCTTATAAATAGGAATTAAAGTGTTTCTCCTCCATTCATTTGGTATTTTCTTAGATTTCATTATCTCGTTAAATAACTTTGTGAGCCAGCTTATACCTTTCTCTCCTAGGCATTTCCACACCTTGATAGGTATATTATCTGGTTCGACCGCTTTTCCATTTTCCATCATCTTCAAAGCTTCTTTTACCTCGAACTCTCGAATTTTACGATAAAAGGTTTTATTTTGGTCCTCCTCTCTAGTGTTTAGAATGTCCGAGTCCCCTATCATCCTATATCCCTCATTAAATAACTTGTGAAAATAACCCTTCCATCGATCCTTGATGTCTTGTTCCGTAACCAAGACTTTACCTTCTTCATCCTTAATGCATTTCACTTGATCCAAGTCTCTTGTCTTCTTTTCCCTACTTTTAGCAAGCCTGTAAATATTCCTTTCTCCATCTTTAGTACCCAAAGATTGATATAACCCATTGAATGCTTTAACTTTTGCATCGCTCACTGCTTTCTTAGTATCTTTTTTAGCTGCCTTATATTTTTCTCAATTTTCAAGGTTTTTACACACGTGCCAAGCTTTATAACATTCCCTTTTAACCTTAACCTTATCTTGTACACTTGCATCCCACCACCAGGATTCTTTATCCTTGAGTCCAAAGCCTCTTGATTCACCGAGTGTCTCTTTTGCTATTTTCCTAATCCCTTTAGCTACTTCGTCCCACATATTATTTGCACTCCCTTGTACCTCCCAAATCTCTTCCTCCATAATCGTCATATGAAAGAGCATTTGTTTTCCTCCCTTTAGTTGTCACCATTTGATCCTTGGGACTTTGTCTCGACAATTTCTCCTTACTCTCATATTAACGCGTACATCCATAATCAAAACCCTGTGTTGGGTAGTCAAGCTCTCTCTAGGGATGACTTTGCAATCCATGCAAAGCTTTCTATCCGATTTTCTTATAAGAAGATAATCAATTTGAGAGCAAGAACTCCCGCTTCTGTACGTGATAAGATGCTCTTCCCGCTTCCTAAAACAAGTGTTAGGTATTGTAAAATCAAAAGCTACCGAAAAATCTAGAATCGTTTTGCCCTCTGCATTAGCTACTTTTAGACCATACCCTCCATGCAAACCTTCAAACCCCCTAGATTCACTCCCCACATGACCATTTAGGTCCCCTCCTAGAACAATTTTCTCTCCTAAAGGTATTCCCTGAATTAAAACCTTCTAAATCCTCCCAAAATTTTATCTTGTAGTGCTTGTCTAAACCTACTTGGGGTGCATACGCACTGATAACATTAAAAGACTCTTGTTCCACAATAAACTTCAAAGCTATGATCCTATCTTCGAGCCTTCTCACATCCACAACATTTTTCTTCCAATTCTTATCTATTATTATGCCTACCCCATTTCTAGATTTTACCTTGCCAGTGTACCAAAGCTTAAAACCTGAAGTGTCGAGTTCTTTTGCCTTTTCTCCCACCCACTTAGTTTCTTGTAGGCACATAAAATTAATCCTCCTCCTAATCATGGTATAGATTTACCTGTAAGAGTGCCTATATTCCAAGTACCAAAACACATCTTACTCTTGTGAACTAGCTTCTTTACCCCCACCCGTTCACGAAAACGTGAGAATCCTTGCTTATTTTTCACTGCACCCAGGCGGCAATGCAGCGGCTCTAGCTCATTTGACACTGTACTCGAGCCATACAGCGTGTTGCTTAGGGGCAACGACTTAGCATTAACACAATCACATCTTTGATCCATGTTATAAAGATTCGACAACGTTTTACGTTGGTTGTCGACTACCTAACACAACCCTCCTCTTTTTTCCGGGCTTGGGACCGGCTATGTAAAGGGATTTGCAACAAAGCTCACACATAGGCAGAATTATAATTTGCAATCTAACAGTTAATTTACTTGAAAACCTTATAGCTCTGTACTATTTGACTATGTCTATGATCGTGTTTGTGGTTCTGTTCACGGTCTGTGTAACATGACTATTGACCTTTTCAAAATTCTAGGTAGCTGAGAAAGTGTGAGAAACTGAGAGAAAATGAGGTAAAGTGAAGACAGAGAGAGTGCTATAGAGAAGAGAGAAGATGAATCTGAAACTAAAAAGTGGTAACTGAATTAACTGAATAATAGATAGTTACAAGTCTGTTACTTTTACTGTTGATAGGACTCTAGAATATTCTGATTAGTTGGCAGAATATTCTAACTAACTAACTAACGAAACTGCAGAACTTTAACAGTTCTGGAATATTCTAACTAACACTCTTATAGTACACACTCTAATAGACCTCAAGCAATAAATTTTACACACCTTTTAGCTTTTACTGACATTAAAGACAGATACACTTGCTAATGTATTATATTATCAGGAAATAAGGTACTTGTCATCATGTTGTAGCTTTTCAATTTCGGTATAATGATATTTTCTGTTTCCTGCAATGGCCACTAAATCTTGTCTAAGTTTGAAAGTCCATAGCATGCCCACTGTGGATTGTTGTTTGAAAGTCCATTCCCTCATTCTCTTGTTCCTGCCCTGTGAATAGAAAGCTCCAAATCTGAGGAATTGAAGCCTTTGGTCGCACACTTCCACTGCCCTTGTGAAATTTCAAAGAATTTTTATATTAAATTTCTTATCCTAGAATTATAATTCTTTGTTCACTTATTTGTACTTTTTGTTTGGATCAGATGATACTGTTTTTTCTTTTATCATGATAGTTGCTTTGCTTCTACTAGATGTGGTAGCATTTGTCTGTTTTTTAGATATATTAACATTTTCTAGATCTTGAAGAATGAAGAACAGGTAGGCTCTTTTAAGATTATTATTTTATGGGACTCCCTTGCATAAGTTTCATTTTGTTGTCTTTAAGATGTGAAGTTTCTGCATTCTATTTTAAATTCAAATGCTGCATAACATTTTATTTAGTTCTGATTTATAATTTTCATCTGTTGATATGTGCTGTTTTTTTGTATTTTTTTTTTGTCGTTGTTAGTTTTGCATGTGTGAGAGAGTTGTGGGTGAGTATATATAGTCGTGTACATATTTTCTTCATTTGTTGCATATTGTCTGATTTTATCACAGACAGCAAAAGGTGCAAAAATTTATAGTGCTGCTGTAGCTGCTACAGTTGATGGTCAACCGACAGCAAAAGAGGGAGAAGAAAAGGTCAAGCTGCACACACACTCTTATTGTTGTCTAGATTATTCACAGGTCCATCTCTTCTCACTCTCTTTTCTATAAATGTAGCTTTATCAATGATATTTGGGTGTTTATTGCAGAGAGAAGGGGAAATCAATGTTATTTTTCTCGTTTTCCTGACAACTTTTTTGAATCAGTACAACCAAATTCTGGCTTCCTCCATATATTGTAATTCTTACGTTGAATTTCATTGCAGATATATGATGTGGTTAGGTACCGACTGCATCGCATGAAGCATAAGCTGAAAGATGAATTGGAGAACAAAAACACACTTCAGGAATATATATGTCCAAACTGTGAAAAAAGGTTTTAGTAATTCATTGTAATATCAATATCATAATTTGTCATAGTTATTTGTATTGATGTATTTTTGTTCCATAATACTTGGGGATTTGAATTATTTTAGATACAATGCTTTGGATGCACTGCGGTTAATATCTTTTGAAGATGAGGACTTCCATTGTGAGAGTTGTAATGGAAAACTTGAGGTTGAAAGTGATAAGATTGCTGCTCAAGAAGGGGGAGATGGAGATGATAATGCAAGAAGAAGACGACGTGAAAAGTTAAAGGACATGCTTCAAAAGATGGAGGTTCTTATATGATTTTATTATGCTGTTTATTTCTATGTTCGGCTTCATATGATGGATCATTTTGTTTAGATTTGTTGTTTTTTATTGTGGTTATCACTGTTGTTTGCTAGAACCGAGAAACTTCTTAACCAATGTAGTTTTCTAGCAAGTAATGTTTGTGCTATTATGTTTCATGGGGTTAACTCATGCATTTATGGGTTGAACAAGCTGAGAGGGACTTCAATGAAAGCATTAGAATTTATCATGCCCAGAGCTGCTTGAGCCCCAATTAGTTTGATATTCTAACCATATCAAGTGTTAATCTTTTCGGGAAGATGTTTTATAGATGTCTGCTTAGTGTTTATGCTGCTATAACTTCAATGAAACCATTAGAACTATCATACACAGAGCTGCTTGAGCATCAGTTAGTTTGATATTCTAACTATATCAAGTGCTAATATTTGATGTTAAGTCCCACATCAGATTGGTATATGGGCAAAGTACCCTTTATAATGACTTGAACAACCCTCCCCCCTTGAGCTAGCTTTTAGGGTGGAATTAGGTCCAATTATTCTAATATGGTATCAGAGCCTAACTTATTCTTGATGTTGAGCCACCCGCAGATGTCCAGTCCTGCAAAATTCACGCTCCAGATCAGTGTTGTTAATGGCGGATGGCGGTCTATGGCAGAAAGCCAAAAATCCGCCATACAAAATGGTGGATGGCGATTGCGATGAAAATGGAAGCATGGCGCTAATTAATAAAATAATAATTAAAAAAATAAAATGTACAATAAATATATTCTATAAACTAATTGAAAAGTGTCAACAATTCAATAAGCATAAGGAAAAACAACAGAGCCAAAAAAAAATACATGGCGGCTAAAAAAAATCTGCTAAATATAATAAATAAAAACTCCATACACCAAGTACAATAAAATTAGAAATATATTCATCAAATAAAATTCATCAAAAAGTGTCACAATTCAAAAGCATAAGGAAAAAACATAGCTGTCATAACTCAGTCATAAACATAATCAAAGTCTTCATAAGTCATAACATAAGCAATTAAGCATAAGGCCACTAGAAAATAAAAACTAACAATACTAAAAAGTATAAAACAGAGAGTTGAGCTTGAGAGTTGAGAGTTGAGAGTGTAAAACCCAAAATGGAGAGATGTGAAAAAACCAAACCTGACAGAACAATGAGGTCCGAGTTTGAGAACAGAGAACAAAGAAATAAAGAAAGAAAAGAAGAAGTGAGAAAAAGTGAGGCTAAGAAGTTTGTTGAGTCGTCATTACCATGCTTGGGTCCCGCCGCTCGCCGCCGGAGATGATGGAGGAGGAGGTGGGTGGGAGTGGAAGGATCTGAAAGTGGGTGGATGAATGGTAAAATCCCTAAGGCTGAAAATGAAAGGCCCCTTAAAAAAAAAAAAAAAGAGGCTACAACCGCTATTTTAGCAATGAACCGCCATGACCGCCAAGGCGCCATGGCTGTGGCGGCCGCCATTTCAAACAAGGCGGAAACCGCAACACAGCGGCTGGCGAATGGCGGATTCCAAGAATCCCGCCACCGCAATCCGCCATGGCGCCGCCATGGCCGCAATTTGACAACACTGCTCCAGATGTCCAATCCTGGGCTTGAGAGGGTTTGTTAAGTCGCACATCGGATTGGTATATGGGCAAAGTGCCCCTTATAATGACTTGAGCAACCATCCCCCCCTTGAGCTAGCTTTTGGGCTGGAGTTAGGCCCAATAATTCGAATATATTTGAGGAAGACGGTTTACAAATGTCTCCTTAGAGTGTTTATGTGTGTGTGATACATCACATACGTTCTCAACATGTTGAGTATTGACATATATTTGCGTTTGACTGATCGATCAATGTCGATGAGTGTCAAAACGAATGCCTTTCATAGGTATGACATGGTAGAATATGGCAAACCTTTTTTTCCCAAAGGATGATGATTGCAGGGTTTGTTTGATGTTTGCATACATCATTAGTATCTCTTGGAATATTTTTTTATGTTCAGATAATTTGTCATGGTCCACCCATTTACAGATGCGTCTGGGAGTAACAAAATTAAAATATAAACAACAAAGAAAAGTAGGATGTGCAATGGCATGTCTATTGTGATAGATCCAACTCAGAAATTCTTATTTCAGGTTCTTGAACTGGCATTTAGCAGTATGCTTAATCACTTTTAATTGATTTCATGTTGGATAATGGAGTGAAAAAATTTCTTTTAACACTTATGAAATTAAAACTTAAAGAATTGAAAGCAAATAAACCCTGCAAGTCTATTTCCCTCGTGTTCAAATAGCAGAAGTAGGAGTCCAAATCTAAAAAATGCTTGAAAAGCAAATTTACTAAAACTTACTGTGCTAGGTAAAGTTGCCCACTTGGATTATACTTTTTACCTAAATAAATGACTCCCCTATATAAATGCCTTTCAGGTTTCATGTGTTTCAACCTATCCCTGTACCTTTGTGATTGATAAATGATAATAACTGCTCGAGATAGAGACAAAAAAACTAAAATTTACTCTTCCTTCTTTCCAATATAAGAAACTCTTAACTCTAGCAGCCATGGGGAAATTACCTACTACAACAAATTAGAAGAAGAACAAGAAAGAAGAAAGAACCAGGAGGCAGCATCCCTGTTTTCCATTCTCCTATCTCTTACAGCCCTAATTGGGAGAGGATCAGAGGAATGAAATTGCTGCCAGTTCAAGCTTGAATGCAGCGATTTGGTGCCCAAAATTTAGTGGACAGCTGGGTTTTGCTGGCCCAATGAATAGCCCTCTTTAGAAATAGCGTAAGACTGCCAGATAACCTTGTAGCTAAACTTGCCAGACTTGTAAGTTTACTAGAGATCAATGAGTTTATGAGTTTTGACCAACAGTTTTATTCCATCTGAGTATATATGTTGAGCAGATTTTGTTGGGGTGAGTACTTAGTAGAGTGTTAACTTGGGCCAGTTTATGAGTCTAATCACAATTTGACAACCATGCTTATAGGTATGAGGTATCATTAATCTCATTTGAATTTCATGATACTTTGCTAGACTTCACATAATGGTAGCTTTTATTTTTTGTTGCTACTGGCCCAAAATTTAATTTGCATGTGATGACTATTGTAGTTGTTGTGTAAGTGCAGGTACAGCTCAAGCCGTTAATGGACCAACTCAGTCGGGTAAAAGACTTGCCTGTTCCAGAATTTGGCAGTCTTCAAGCATGGGAAGCTCGAGCTAGTGCTGCTGGACGTGCAGCCAATGGAGATATCAATGCTGGTGATTCTAAAATTTCTCAGCTGGGGTATAATGGAGCACCAATGCCTTACAGTGGAGATACTAAGGTAACATTCTCCTGTTTTAAGGGAGTTATCATTTCTGGCATGCAGAGAGACTGGGCAGCCATGCTACTTTTTTTCCCCCATTTTTCTTGTTATTTCTTGGTTTTTTCCCCCCTGTTTTGGAGGATATCGTATCCTCTTAATTGTTGTACATCCTTTTTTCTCTCTAATAAATTTTATTTTTCTATCAAACAAATAAAATTATCCTGATTTTAGTTTGAGCAATATAATGTTTCTTTGCGCTTGCTGATCAAATAGCACTGATATATTTGATCGGAAAAAAAAGGATAGTGCTGATAGTTATTAGACCTGCTTATGTTATGTATCACTTTGATGAATTTGAATCTCTAGGTTATATTTCATAATTCACAGCATGCATTGTTTTTGGGTAAAATAAGAAATATTATTAGAAGGAATAAATAAAGGATATAATAAAAGAGGATAAGATATTGTACTTAAAAGAGACGCTGAGAAGAAACAAAGAGAAGACAAACAAACATGTTAATAAAATAAAGCTTTTCAGTGTCTTTGCATATCTGCCAGCAGCAAGATCCCTTAAAGAAGCCATTTGCCAAGCACCTAAGAGAGGCCATAAAAATAGCTTGTACTGTATCAGATCTGGGGGCTGAGAAGAACTTGAAAGTACAAGCGTTTTGTGTAAACCAAATATACACCAAACAATGGCAAGGATAGCACACCATATTCAAGAAACTTCCTTCTTAGTTTAGTCCTGCTAAAGGCTTTGAAGTTAATCAAAAGAAACTGTTCTGAAGTGAAGGGCACATCCAGTGCTCACCAAACACACCAAATAATCTGCTTTTTATGGACCTGTCTGTAGAGCAATGTAAAAACAAATGAGCAGCTGTTATAGAGATAGAACCACATCAAACACATTATTAGTGTCGTATTGTTATTGTTGATGCCACTGTTGAAAGAGAGACTTGACCTTGTACCGAGGTTTGGATTATCAAACGGGTTTATCAAGGATAGATTTCTGTTTATTTAAAGAGTGGGTGAATAAAAAAAATTACTTGAATATTCACCAAAAGTTTCAAGAGTTCTACTCTTTCATCCAAATTCATGAATTATGCTCCTAGGCAGAGTGCGGTGGAAACATGGCACTCTGTCTGTCCAATATATTATGAACATGCTTGCCAACTTGCTTGATTATCTTGGTTCCATGTCTGTTTTTTCTTCTCCCTATTTTCTGTTTGTGCTCCTTTTTAAAATAGTTTTAACCTTTTCTTTTATCTTGAAATAAGTGACAACTTACAAGTGAATGAATATGAAGGACAATGCCTGGGTTGCCCTCAAATTATATTCTTATATTATAATGAATTTTCTTAATTTTTATGCACCTTTTAATTTTGGCATTGTGCATATCTTCCATAGAAATTTTAAATGCTAAGACATTGATGAATGCGGACAGGTTGTAGTTGACTTCAATGGTACTGAAGGCAAAGGAGAGGGTGTTAAGTCTGAAACAGAAAGTACATCTTTAAAGGTTTTGCCTCCATGGATGATTAGATCGGGGATGGTTCTTACAAAGGAACAACGTGGAGAGGTGAAGCAGGAAACAAAGATGGGCGGGACCTCAACTTCCACAGCAGCACAGTACACGGATGACAAGAAGTCGATAGTTGACCATGATGATAATAAAAATATACAGGCTCGAAAAATAAGATGAACTGTTATATTTTCTTTATGTTTTGATTCTTTTTGCTTGAGTTCCTTGCCCCTGCCTCCCAAAGCCATATGAAAGTTTTTATTCACTAAAATCTCTGTTTCCTTCTGTATTTTTATAGGATGAATATATTAAGGCTTACTATGCTGCTTTACTTAAGCAACAACACGAATTGCAAGAAGCTGAAAAAACAAAAGAATTGTCAAATACAGACACAGCAGATGATCCTTCTAGCAGTACTTCCAATCGTCAGGTTGGCATGAAATCTAAACGTGAGGAAGATGATGATGGTACTGAGTGGGAGGAGGCTTCAATTGGAGGTACATTTCAGTCTTTTCAATGTGATTAGACCAAAATTTGGATCCTTAAAAGTTTAAATCTTACATACCTGCATATATGAGTAATGTTTACAAATATATGCTTAATGTCCTCCCTCCCCTCTAAAAATTATAAATAAAAGATGACAAATATTTTAAACATTCGTGTGATTGCTTATGAGTTTGGTTATATTATTGCCTGGATATTTTGTCTTACTTAATTGAAATTTTATTCTTAACTAATGTGCATTATTATCACCCTGGAACCATGTGTCTAGAGCTTTATTACATATGTAATTTTAAGATTATTTGGTGCCACAAAGGCGACACTTACAAGGACTGAGTAATGGGGATACTCAACATCTTAATAGGGAAAAAGTGTTTTTGAAAAAACAGACTAATCACTGATTAGTAAAGGAGAGAAGGCCATGTGTCACAGGTTCAATTGGGGTTGAACCTAGTTTTACTTGGATTATATAAATTTTTCTTATGATATTTATGAAACTCTTTAGGCAGAAATGGTATATACTGTTAGTGTTCAAATTTTTAAAAATAAAAACTAACGCCAATAAATCTTTTGAACAATTAAGTAATTGAGATCTAATATTGCTTTTCTCTTTGTTTTTAGAATATTATTTTACTGTATTTTTGTGGAAATCATTTTCTCTTTTACTATAACTTATATATTAGTTTTAAATCATTATTAAAAAAAAAAGCATTCATAATGGTAGCTTAGTGTTCCAACCCACGTTCTGAGGGTCATCCAAGAACCGATAATGGGTTAATTAGTTTGCTCAGGCTGGTTGCCAGTCTTTTGTTGGGTTGGACCTTATTTGGCTGACTGGTGTTAATTGGACCTGTATAAAAGCTGGTTCCCTAAACCAGTGTTTCCAAAAATATAGAGGGAACTCTAAATTGTAAGAAATTAAGGGAACGCCTTATTGTGAGGGTGATGGATTATTTTGTTATTTTAGGTGATGCGTCCCTAGTAATTATAAATATTAAATTTGGTATAGTCTATTTCATGGACCCATTGACTTTCGTCTGGCTCTTATGATGTTGATGATTCAGTGATTTTCTGTGACTTGTTTACCGGGTTGTACAAATTGTTAATACACTTTCAAAGATTGGAATGAGAAAAATTAAGACATTTTTTGGACATAAAAACTACACTAATGTAATTGAGTATCAATTTTATGACTTATGTTCATGATTGATTATATGGAATTTGATTGATGGGAATTTGGGTGTCAAGAGTATCAATTTGCAAGAATCTTGATGCGAGAATTAAGTTTTCCTCTTGGGACAACTATTACAGTTCTGGTGACAATTTTCAACTTTGGGGGTTGGTACAATCATGGTTGATGCTTGATAGAGATGGCAAGACAGTTGTAGTGGCAACTGTTGTAGCTGTGGGTAATGATTGCGAATTGTGTACTTATCCCATCTCTACCTTCCACCATTACAGCTGTTGTCAGAATGATGAAAAAAACCAAAAAACCAATGGATTTCTAATTTATGCAGAATGCTTTTCTATTTCTAAATTGTCCTATATATGTTTTCCATCTTCTAAACGAAAATGTACAATTTTCATGAGGTCTTCTTGACTGTTATAATGTATGTGTATTTTGAGACAGCAAGTGTAATTTACTTAAAAGTATATTGTAATATCTTCCCCTTCCCCGCCACTCGAGCCCAGTAAACCTTATACGCGAGAACTAGATTTTAAGATGTTGATGATGGGGCTATTGAGTAGGAGCTTGTTTATTATTGATCTGATCTCTTTCTTTTTTTTCCCGAATTGACTTTCACCAAAAGTACTAAAATTTAATGAAGTTTTTCTTTGTATGTTTATGTTATTATTGACTGTTCCCCTTCTGAATTTTCCTTTTTTAGTAACCTAGTTCCTCCATGCACCCCCCCTTTTTTTTATTGATAATGTTATCTGTGTTAGCTCATTTGTGCTGTGTGTATTTGTAAAGGCAATGAAAATGAAAGTTACAAGGTCAACGATTTGAATGTTCAAGCTGATGACGCTCCAGCAGATGATGATGATGAGGACGATGTTGACTGGGAAGAAGGCTGATGAAAAGATTATCTGGTCAGTATGAATGTATTGGCTTTTTGAGATCTGCAAGAGCAAGGGCTCATAGCTCATATTATAATCATGGTGCTTCAAATTATGTACCACAAGACCGGAGTTAACTGCTCATATTGTGTTATTGCTTGTGCATGTTGCCGTGGTGATGCGTCCGTGGTTTAGAGAGGAGACTTGGTGGGCAGTTGACTTTTAAGTAGTTGGTATTCATTAGTTTTCATCATATATTGGATGACCAACAACTCTACTTTGAAACCCTGCATGTCATGAGTGTCAAGAATAGTGCCTCTAACTTCATTTCATTGTGATCACATTACTATTTACCAATGGATACATAGATTTGTGAATAGTGGGCCATCCCAACGTTTTACTTGTGGCGTTACTCACACCAATGAAGAAAATGGTGAGCCATGAATTATTATACTCTATCTCTCTCTGCCATTCCTGACAAAGCCTTCATTTTGCTAAAGCCATCCAAGTTGTTGTCCATTTCCCGAAGATAAACGAAAGGTTTAAAGAGAGATAGAGAGTTCATTTTTTGCTTGCTTCTTCAAGTAAAGTCAACTTTGATATTCCATAAAATTGGGGTTATGATTTATTTATTATTTATTATTTATTTCAAAAATTTTATCATCAATTTTTTAAAGGATTTAATTTAAATGTATTATCAATGTAAAAAAAATTAATATTGTCAGTCAATTTTATATTGTCATATCATAAAAAATATTTGATTTTTATAATAATTATATCAAAATTACATAGGTGATAATATATGATTAATTAATGATATAAAAAATTTAAATTTAATGCATCAAAATTAAACTCTTTTAAAATACTAAGTTTATTTTGAAAAATACAAATAAATAACTTATTAGATAAATTTAATTTGTGTGACCATTTAAAAGTAAATTACTGATGCATTTAATCAGATACATTTTTCTTGACATGGTTTAATTACCCTAGCTAGCTCTATCATTTGAATGCTAGAATGTTATTTTTCTTTTATGAATAAAATAATAGCAAAATGCAAATTTTCATGCGTCTAAATATGTTAGCTGTAAAAAATATATATATTCATTCTATGGAGGCAACATGTTTCCGTTCCTCAATCATCAGAGAAAGCCAGAAACAAAATTTAAGACCCACATGCCCATTACCCTTCGGATGACATTACATGGGATGTGAACATTTGATCAATTCATTTGTCCGTGTAAATCAAAATAAGCAATATATTTGAAAGAGGACAAATGAAAGAGTCTAATTGAAGGAAGTGTTTTCAGCTCTCCTATGAACAACATACATGATTATTACAATTTCTCTTAATCTTAATACACAACTATTGATGAAGTGGATCTGAGTATTTAATGCCAGTTTGATGATGCTGAAGTTGAACTGAAGGTCAATAGCAACAATATAGTTAGTCTTTTAATTTTTTTTTGGGTACATCAATAAAGTTATAGTTATATATCTGAGTGACAATAAAAAAAAAAAACAAAAGACGGAAGAAAATACTAAAGTAGTTTTCTTTATTTTAAATTAAATGTCGGTCAATACTTAAAAAAATAGGGTCAAAATAATCTTATCACTATTTTTTATCTTTTTGTCGAATACTGTATAACACTGTCATAACATCTATTTAGACGAAAGATATATTATCAAAGAATAGAAATTTAACTTAGTAAAACGAAAAAATAAAAGAGTTTAATTGATATACATTGTCAATGTAAATAAGTTTTATATTAATATTCGTTAATATTTTTTTGACAAATCAATATTTATTGTTATCTATTTCTTTTAGTAAATAAAATAAAAAACAAATGTGTCAAAATATTATTAAATGTGTAAAACTTTTTATATTGGTGGTGCATACCACTTCAATTCAAAAGGGAAATGAAGATATTAAATTAAATGAATTCATTTTTGCACTAATAAATTTGTGTTTCCTTATTATATTTATCATTTTCGATTGCTCCACTTCTCTTGTACACTAGTATTCAATGGAGGTGTCGTTGTTTTTCATAGATGAGGGTTGGAAATTTGGATTTCATGGTTTTGACAAAGTTAAGAACCACCAAATTCTACTAGTTAGAGTACCTTTTCAAAAAGTTCTCTTACTCTGTCCATCTCTACCATTTTAGGCTATAAAAGATTGTTATATGTTTTTTTAATAGGTCATAGAGCTTCATATCCACAGATAACAATACATACCAGATCTTAAATAAGACTACCTAAATTCAGATTGCCATATGAAGCCACGAGATGAAAATGCAAAACGTTTCTAGGTTCTTGGCAAGTGGATGGGCGAAGAAACTCATCTCTCAGTTTGATTGTGTTCCCAGACAATATTAAAAAAAATGTGTTCAATTTGGTTGTCTGTTCCAATTTTCCACCATTAATATCAATTTTTTTTTTTTTGCATGCTTCATCCAGTATTTAAACACAAAATGTTCCTATGAGGATTCTCCCGCTCCTTTTAAAACTTGTTGGAAATCATGAAATCATCAATTCTCTAGTTAAAAAATTTGAGTACATGTGCATGGTGCACCGCAAACTTGTTGACGAGACTAACATTACATTTTCAAATCTGAACCCCTCCATGTTATATTTGTAATGTGACTACTATTGGTTTAGTAGGCGGAAAAAAAGGAAAAATGAAAAGTATTTAA
The DNA here is from genome assembly GCA_029884605.1 of Ormosia emarginata. Classification (NCBI taxonomy): domain Eukaryota; kingdom Viridiplantae; phylum Streptophyta; class Magnoliopsida; order Fabales; family Fabaceae; genus Ormosia; species Ormosia emarginata. The sequence continues at coordinate 4,635,195 of JAQQTP010000077.1, forward strand.
ACATAATAAACATACTTAGCCTATACCTCTCTTATCCTCATCTAAAAAATTTTAAACTAGAAACCGAATTATGCCTAAATTAAGTCATGATATAGTTACTAGGAGAAAATCCCTAAGAGGCAATGTATCACGACAATTCATACAACAGACGTACAAACAGCAAATTTGGTTTTACAAGACATATGAAGCACATCTGAAATTGATATCTACCATAAAAAAATCACACTGGCGTAAACATCATTTAGTGCAGGATTGACCATGTCTTGGGTCATTCATGATAAACGTCTTGAAAATGAAACAAATAATTGTGCTTTACTGGACATAAAAAGGTACTAATACAATGAAAATATTAAAGCCGCGCAAAGAATCTGTGCATGCTTTTAACATGGACAGGCGATATCAATTCTATCGTGAACCAAGTCTTCGAGAAAAAGCCATTCAAATCTAGTTTTTTTTAACCGTTTCACCTAAATATCTTCTTTTTTTGGTCTTGCTTCATCTCTACCTCTAATTATTGGGCTATTCTCAAGGAGATCTACTCTTGAAATTTGAGAAGCATTTATATAGGGTCTCATCTTACATGTCCAAACCACCAAGGAGAGATTCTCCCATCTTTTCCACAATAGGTGCTACCCCTACTTTCTCTCTAATGATTCATTCCTAATCCTATCTTGTCTGTAGTATGGCCACACATCCAACGCAACATCCTCATCTCCGCGACAGGTGATCTTTAGTGTGTTGATGTTGGCTTTTTATCGCCCAACATTAGTGAAACCATATAACATTTGCGGACCTTATACAATGTGAAGTAAAATTTTCCTAAGCTTGGGAGCACTTTCCTATCACAAATAACTCTCAAGCACACCTCCATTTCATCCATCCACCTTGAATCCTATGGTTTACATCTCCTTCTATCTCTCCATCATTTTGTATGATGGATCCAAGATACTTAAAGTGGTGTAACTTGTGGTATGGTATGATCTCCGCTTTTTTTTTACCGCTAAGCTAGCATTAGCATGTTTCTTCTTGAACTTACATTCCATATCTTCCGTCTTACTCCCGCTAGACGAAAGCCAATTCTTCCAAAGCCCGTCTCCATAACTCTAGCTTCTCGTTTATTTCCTCTCTCGACTCTCCAACTAAGACTATATCATCTGCAAAAAGCATGTACTATTGCATAATCCTACCGAAAATTTTGGATATCTTGCGCAAGAAGACATCCAAGACCAAGGTGAAAAGATAAGGACTCAAAGAGGATGAATTTTGGTGTGGCAAATAGTTATAGGAAACTCTTCTGTGACCACACTCGGTGTTCTCAACCTGGTTTTAACCTCATCATACATATCTTGGATTCTCGAATAAGGCAATACGAACTATTTTCTTCTCCAAAGCATCTAGTTGAACGATGAAGACTTCTCTGAGAGGATCTCTATCTTAGGCTTTTTCCAGATCAATGAAAACCATGTGTGGTCTTTTTGCTTCCTCCGATACCGCTTTCAACGTCAATCTTCGTAGAAGATAGATTGCTCCATGGTTGACCTCCAAGGCATAAAACCAAATTGATCTCTCCGAAATATGAGTCTCTTTTCTTAGTCTCCTTTCAATGACTCTTTCCCATAACTTCATAGTATGACTCATGAGCTTAATCCTCAATGGTAATTGTCTACGATTTTGTATATCTCCCTTATTCTTATAAATAGGGATTAAAGTGCTTTCTCCTCTCATTCATTTGGCATCTTCTTGAACCTCATGATATCTCGTTAAACACTTTGTAAGGAGAACTTATACTTTTTATCTCCTGTAAACTTCCATATCTCAATAGGTATATTATGGTCCAAAGCTTTTCCATTATCCATCCTCTTCAATGCTTCTTTTACCTCAAACTCCCGAAGAACTCTACGATAAAATGAAATTTTGTCTTCTCTCTAGTGTTTAGAATGCAAGACCCCTAATTGCCCAAAAAAGAGTGTTCCTCATTAAATAACTTGTGAAAATAACACTTCCATCGATCTTTGATGTCTTGTTCGTAACCAAGACTTTACCCTCTTCATCCCTAATGCATTTCACTTGATCCAGGTCTCTTGTCTTCCTCCCTACTTTTTTCCCTACTTTTAGCAAGCTTGTAGATATACCTTTCTCCGTTTTGGTGCCCAACGATTGATATAACCCATTAAACGCTTTAGCTTTGGCGCCCATTCACCGCCTTCTTAGTATCTTTTTTAGATGCCTTATATTTTTCCCAATTTTCATCATTTTTACACGCGTGCCAAAAAAAAAAGCTTTATAACATTCCCTTTTAACCTTAACCTTATCTTGTACACTTGTGTCCCACCACCAAGATTCTTTATCCTTGGGTAAAAGCCCTTGAGGTATAGAGTGTCTCTTTTGCTACTTTCCTAATCCCTTTAGGGCCATCTCGTTCCACATATCATTAGCACTCTTGTACTTCCCAAATCTCTTCCTCTATAATCCTCCTCCGAAAAAAGCATTTGTTTTGGAGCCCTTTAGTTTCCACCATTTGATCCTTGGCTCTCTGTCTCGACAATTTCTCCTTACTCTCATCTTAACTCGTACATCCATAACCAAAACCCTGTGTTGGGTAGTCAAGCTCTCTCCAAGGATGACTTTGCAATCCATGCAAATCTTTCATCGATTTCTTTAATAGAAAGAAATCAATTTGAGAGAAAGAACCCCGCTCCTATATGTGATAAGATCTTCTTCCCGCTTCCTAAAACAAGTGTTATCCTATTGTAAGATCAAAGCTATAAAATCTAGAATCGCTTCGCCCTTCGCATTAACTAGAGACCATAACCCCATGCAAACCCTCTTTTTATTGCAAGGTGTATTTTTAGAGTGTTGATAACTTGAAAGATTATTTGAGTTGACAAATTTACATATGAAATCTTTGGTTGTGGGATAAAAGAGAGAGTTGTGTTAAGCTCGGACACCAACGTAAAACTTTTCGAATCTATAAATATACGTGGATCAAAAAGTGTTTACTAATACAATGAAAATATTAAAGCCGCGCAAAGAATCTGTGCATGCTTTTAACATTACAGGCGATACTTTGCAGAACAATACAATAAAATTACAAATTTGCAACAGTATCCCAAACAACCTAGTCTCTCAACAGGAGTTACAGGACGCTAATTTTTTACAGAAACAGTTGGAATGAGAAAATGGTTATAGAGGTAGGAAGTGCAGGTTCTTCCATCCAAACTTACGTTGTTATCAACATGTCTACTAAACTATATAAAACACACAAATTCCAGATTAGATTGATTTCCTATTAAACAAAATTAACAACTTCCAAACACACCAAAAAAAAAAAAAAGAACCAAGATTATGAGAACTATTGCCCCTAAAAGACCCTGCTAAAAAATACCAAACCTTCCAAAACCAAAACACATAAACCATGTTGAAGAAGAAAACCCCTTCCAAGTGAAATTACCGTAGACTATCAATCATTGTTACTCACAAACAACAGCTGAAAGAAATTTTCTACAACATTCAAATTCCATTGAATTCAATGAATATATATCAGTAAAAGGTGAAATAAAAATGTAGGGGGGACTGAGGTCAAACAAAAAAGGATTTTTCAACAAATTCTTTTCTAGAAAAGGCCCAATGAAACAACTGATGAGTAAAAAATTTCAAATAACTGCTTTTGTTTTAAGCAGGTATACGTAATATTCACACAACAGACATATTTCTACCTTGTTGCAAGTATTTGTAATATGCAGAACAAGTAGTGACGGAGAAAGACATTATTAAATGCCATACGCCCTTCCAGTAAACAAAGCAAAGAGACAAGAGTTTGACTTGTAATTTCATCATTTGAATCCAATCCATCTCTCATTTGACATAGACTCATAACGTGAGTGGCCAGTTTTAACTTCCCTGCAATAAAATAAAGGAATGTAAATTTTCCTACACATAATCAAGGGGAAACTAGGATGAAAATTATAGATAAACAGAGGAAGAGGGATTCTTGCAGAAGATATAGGGGGTGTTTGCCAACCTTGAAAAACCAGATAATTAAGTATCATGGGATCAGATATAAGATCTTTTGTAAATGGTAATCACTTAAAATTTGAACAACTAGTTCTTATTTGATTAATTTTTAAGTCAAAACTAATTCAAAGAAATCCAATACAAGGTGGGAATTAAGCTAACTAGCTTATATTTCTCTCTCCCCTTCTCTCTTTTTACTTTATTTGAAATGAAAAGAAGATACACTAAAACCAAATTTTAGACAAAACTAGTCCAACTTTAGATAGATTTTCATAACTAGTTTTTTTTTCAATGGTTCTGAACCAATTTTCTAGTTTGCCAAACACCTCCATTGATTCTCTCTTGGAGCAAGGATTCACAACCTCTTAAGGAAGGCTCCTCCTCTACATATTTTATAAATAAAAGTAATGCTACATCAATGCTCTTGCAGTGGAACTAAAGATCAAGGAGTGCTCTGCTTGCTTCAATTCGAACTAGCCACATTGCCTTTAGGTCCCGAAAAGGCTTTACAAGTTCGTACACACGATCCTGTGGAAAAGCTCAAGCATTAGATTTTTTCACGTCCACCTTTGAACAGCAGTTCGATGCAGAATAAGAAAACACTTACAAGAGGAATGAACCCCGAAAGCTTTAGAGCAATCTGAGTCAATGTCCGGATACAACTGATAGTCAAGATTCCATTGTAGCTTGGCATGAGACTGGCAGAAGACATTTCCAGAAATGTAAAATATAATTACAAGTAAACTTGATAAATCTACCATACTTAGTAAGGGATGTGCCATTTCACCTATCAAATTGTAAAAGCCGGTCAATGCGCTTGAGGAGTGATGACAATAGGAGAATACTCTGTCATTACTTTTAGAGTCAGAAAGAAGCCTACTTGTCAAAATCAAGTTGTCTAAAGTTTACAAAAATAATGATAAAGAAAGTGAGAACGATATCAATGATAAATATAAATTAACAGCTGATATAATAAATAAAGACTCCAAGTCAAAAACCAATGTATGGTTGGCAAAGGAATGGGTATTGCACAACTCAAAATCACACTTGATACCAACAAAACTATCAACCCAATCCTCGAAACAAAAGGGAAGTCACTCCAAGAAATTGAGAATGCACTTCTTCCACAAGAAGAAACCTAAATGAACTAGAGGGGCCACATGGATGAGGTATAGCATAATTTAATCCGCTGAAAGTCCTTTAAAATTTTGGAGTTTTCTTTTTCACGTGAGATTGGTGAGCATATTATCACCATTGATACCTTCAGGAGAAATGTAATTCGTATGATATGATATAAGTGATTTATTGTACCAAAAAAAAAGAGGAAGTGATTTATGGCAGTTCTTTCTACCTAGTAAACGAGCAAAGCATACTGCTTTTTCACTCTCAATGAAAGTAGGACAATATTGTACTGAACTCCTGATGTCTTGTGGACTAGACTTTTCCTTTTGCGACGATAAAAATTGTCTTTCAAGTCATGAGCCACTTGTCTTACTCCTACATCATTGGGTGGTGATTCTTATATCAGATTTTTGGATGAGGATTTTCCTTTGTCTTTCATTACATAATTCAGCCATCCAAAAAAATTTACTCTAACCTCTTAGAAACCTGACAATGGAGAGAGATATGTGCTCCCCACGACAGAGCGAGGATTTTAATCTTAGACATCGTGATTAAAAACTAAATATATGTCATCAAATATTTAAGTAAAATATAAAATCTATCCAACTATATAATTATACAAAATGACTTTTTATATTAAAGATTTTGTTAACAAGTATTTTAAAAGTATTTGTTAAAGAACTCAAAATAGAAATTTTAGATGAAAACAAGATAAATAGTAAGTTTTTTTTCAATTTTTAATAAATTGAATATTTTATTTTTATCTAAAATTTTTTATTTTAACTTCTTTAACAAGAGTCATTGTTAGCAAAACCGTTGTGTTAATTTTATTAGTTACCTTTTGTTTTAAATAAGAACTAGTAGGAATTTCCATTTTACTAAAGGGGCCATATGAAAATTGTGTTATGTTTTGGAACCATCAACTTAGATAATAAGTATACATATGGAAAAAATCGAAGTTGGGGGGACCACAGCTCCCCTATGCCCCCATCCCTCCGCCCCTGTTAATTGCCACTTGTTTTAATCGTTCTTTCTGTGCAGTTTTTTGTAAGTTCTGTTTAGAATGAATACAAATAATATGCTGCAGATTCCCCATTCTGTCTTGTGATGTGTTATGTGCTTAGTTTAAAAACATGCAACTTGAAAACTGGTAATGCTTTGATAAACAAAGTTTCCAACTATGTATGCCCAATGATCAGGATACTCCAAAGCTGTACATTTTAGCAGCATTTTTGTCTTGTATTATTAAATACTTTGATGCCTTGTTATATTTGACTTGATTTAAGTATGTAACAAAGTCAGTGCACATACTGAACTTTGGAGTCTACCTTTCCGGCTAGCTGTGTTAAATTTTCAGAGTTTGATTTACATCCAGTCGTCCACAAAATTCCAAGTGTTCCAGTTTTCCACGTCCAAGCATGACACAGCTATAGAGGCTACGACCGCTTACAAGGAAACATGCCAGCTACTGATTCCTCTTTCGATTTGACTTTCTAAATTTTCTTAATGCAAATTTCATGGCTTAATCTTTATCCTAATTCTTATAGTCAGATGTATTTCGGACTTCACAATTAAGATTTCTTACATTAAGATATATTCTAGTCATAGCATATGATATCTTTTAAATGATTTTCATTTTCCTCCTTTTTTTAAGGTCTCTTCGTTGTAAAATAACGATTTACTTTTGTATATATATATATATATATATATATATTCACTTCTAGAATTAGTGTATGAAGTGAACAAACTCTAGCAATTGAACTTATCTGCATGTATGATTCTAAATCTAAGGCATCTTCTTTTCTATGTTAAATTAGTTACAGCAATCGATCAATTTGGTTTCTTAAAAGCATGGTTTAACAGAAGCAATACTTAGGAGCATGAGATGTCATGGCGACCAACTAACCACTTAAACTTGCATTTCCACAATGTTATTTGGGAAGTTTCTCACAATCCCCACCCTAGAACGCCCCTATAACGTAGTAGAGTATTTATTTTGGTACATATAACGTAGTAGAGTATAGACGAATTAAAACTAGACTTATATCCCTTTCTTTTGACTTTATTTTTTCATTTTAATTTTTGTCAACGGATATACGAAGCTTCCTGTCATTGACTTACAAAATTTGAATGATTCAATATCCCCCTAGCCTTCCACATTCCAATATTCAACGTGAAAATATTATATAAGCAAAAGCTGGAGTTACATTTGTAAGTTCATTATTTGAAAAACAAGCTCATTCTATTATTTTGTTTAGTTCTAGGCTTTTATCATTGTTGGCCTGTTTATCAGATCTTTTCAAGAAAACGGAGAGATGCAGACCATAGAGGATCAGAAGATTCAACAGAATGAACCCGTTGGCTCAATTACTCCAAGGTATGAAGCAGATATGATTCAGCAAATAGGGAATCTATGGAGTACTGCACTATTTGACTGCCATGAGAATCAGAGAAATGGTAATATCTACTTTAGTTTAGTTCCTTTGGTTCTTAAATGACTTTGAACTAGGTATATGGCTAGATTAGCTGTTTCAACTTCTGCTAAAAAATAACCTTGATGAAATTTTGAACACTTTCATTACCAATGAAGTATGAGATACGATTTTATTTTTTTTTATTTTTTTTTCACAAAAAAATTTAGAGGAAGGGGAGATTGCCCCATTCTAACGTCAGGGCATGCCGCAAAGCCTCAACGAGGACTTTTAATGGTAGTTGAAATATCCCTTATTGGCTTTCGGCTTAGTCCTGCAAAAGTGACTTCTATTTCAAGATTGGTGTTGAGTTGATGCTTAAACGAGCAAATTTTAGTCTTGATGCAATGAGTTTGACAGATTATAAATTTATAATTACCTCAGCTTGCACTTGCAGCAGCTGAAACCTGATTGAACTTCATACATAATTCTTGAACGCAGGGACTGTCACAGGGCAGCTTATCTCATAAAGGTCGCACTACCCTACCCCCAAGGGTTAGAGTGCATATGAATTTAATCAGTTGTCTAACTGATTTAACCACTTAATCACTTATAGTTAATCGTAAACCGATTTAACCGTTTAACCAATTGATTTAACCACTTACAAAAAATGATGCAAATTAACCATTAATCTAACTGATTTAACAATACTCCTATCACATCATTAGGTAGGGGTGTAAGTGGATGGTTTGATTCGAAATTTCGGAAAAAATTAACCATTAATCTAACTGATTTAACAATACTCCTATCACATCATCAGAAATCTTTCTATATTTTGAGGTCATTGTTTTAAGCACTGCTTGCTACACCTTTTTTATGATCCGTCTCCTGTTTGAATAGTTTAGACTTGATAACAACAGCTTGTTACTTGCCAATCACATTTGTGTTTCATTGATAAAAGCATAAAATATGCAGGATGGCTTATCTAATTATATGTAACTTTTGTTTTGGTTGGTAGCTATTATGACAGCATTTTTACCGTGTAACGTTTGGGCATAGCGGAAGTATTGGATGGTGGAGAACTGAGTAAGGGCCCCTAACCCTTAATTCGCCACGCCTACGTTTCCTGTTGCAATTTTCCCCTACTGGATACAACTCTTACTCCATGTAATTTGCACATTTTCAAACATGGTCTAATTGTTAATTCCAATAATTTCAGGTTGTCATCTGGGGAGCTTCATTTACCTATTAATGATGCCTGCTTTGTGCACTCAATGGATTATGGGGTCAAAGTACCGAACAAAGTTAAGGAAGAGGTATAATTTGGTGGAAGCTCCATATACAGATGTGATCTCTCACATCCTTTGTCCATGTTGTTCCCTCTGTCAGGAGTTCAGAGAGCTAAAAATTAGAGGACTTGACCCTGCTCTTGGTAATTGAGCTCCTCCTCATATTTACTTCTTTATTTTACATTCTCTTCTTATAATGATATCAATAAAAGGGACTGGAGGTTGACAGCTATTGCAACACATTTGGCTGAATAATGGATTCTAATCTCAACTGTGATCTGTCTACAGGATGGAATGGTATTCTTGCACAACAGCATGCAAGACAGCAAAGTGATCAAACATTGAAGAATCCTCCTTCAAACCAAGTCATGTCCAAGTGAACACAGTTCTTTCAGGAGGGGAGCAGTTAAATATAATGAGAATTGTATTTCTTTTAATTGGCTTTTGTTTTAATGTCTGAGTTTTGTAACTGAATTCTAAGAAAAGAAAATAAAGCCAGAAGTTAGCAATTTCGCATTTTTTGGTATGACTCTCAGATGTATAAATAAATAAGCAGTTTTATCAGAGGCTAGTAACTGGACTTTCCTTCACAAATACGCACCAGCATAAGTTTTTATGGAAGGCTGAAATTCAAAGCACTGCTTTAAAAAATTGCAACTAAGGCTTCCAGCTCATCACATTCATGAGAAATTCTTCTGTAATATGAGGGTATTACACTGCACCAGTTAAATGTGATGCGTGGCATCATATAACTATATATGTTATTGGATTAAAAATAAAATATTATTAAATTAAACTTAGACAGTTATCAAATTCTCGTAAGTCCGAAAAAAATAGTGTCCCACCCATAATTAATTTGACTTAGCCTGCATGCTTATACCATTATACTTTATTTATCCTTACAAATATGACTATCTGGATTGAAATTCTCATTAGCTTTTCAAAGTTGTAGGGAGATCTCAAAGGTAAAAAATGCTTCACTTTATATCAAAATTAAATTTGAAAACATAACTTAGGAAGTATACACTGTTGGATCAGAACTGCATCTTCCTGCAGTTATTTTATAACTCTAAAGTATCCCGGTCCATAACTAACTATATGCTTTGTTTTCTAAGTAAAATGATACTTTTTTTTTATGACTACAAGAATATTAAACATACGCCTACATTGAATAAGATTGCCTACAAAAATATTTGAGTTTGTAATATGGAGATTTATGGAGATTATATTATAGATTATTGAATTAAACAATAAATGGTTTCCAATTCTTCAAGGTCTGAATATATAAATACGTTTATCGAACATGTTTATTGTTCAAGATACCTTAAGTTTTTTACTTTAAGGATACATTTAGTATAAATAATAGGATAAGACTTAATAGTATTAAATTTGATAGATAAGACTTGTTAATAATAAAATTTAATAGTATAAAGTCTAACACGTAAGAGTTAGGGATATTAAGATATTTAGAGTTGTAATGAAAATTTTTTTATAAGAACTTATAAATCAAAACTTCAATCAAATCTAATCACACTCTTAAAATTTGATTACGTTATCTATTATTTTAATATATAAAAAGAATTTAATAAATAAATTTATACAATATAATATTTATACTAAATAATTATATTATATTAATTTATCTCACCACTTAATACGATAAGTTAAACAAACGATTGTTTAAGCTTTACGTGAAGTTAACATATTGGGCTCTGCCCTTTGAGCCCAATTAAATGGGGCCAAAAAGTGGTTCGGTATTATTTTCTGTTGGACCAACCCATACTATTTTCAGGCTATTTGGACTCAAGCCCATTTATACATGGTAGTGCTTGCCATTCATGATCGTCTTCTTCTTCCCTCTAATTTAGTGCAGAGTGGAAGCTGAGGTTGCGACTCTTGAAAGCTGAAATAGTTCCAAGTTTTCATTTTTAACAAGTTTTTGCAAACTGCAAAGAAGAGAGAGTGTGAGTGAGTGAATGAGTGATGGAGAAGATGAAAATAGAAGAGGTTCAGTCGACCACCAAGAAGCAGCGCGTTGCTACCCACACTCACATCAAGGGCCTAGGTCTTGAGGTTCTCTCTCTCTTTCTCTCATTCTCACCCACATTTTCATTTTTATTTTTTTTGGCTAAATTTTGCAAATTGAGATATTGGGCATGGTTTCTCTCGCTCATTTTACTGCTGTTTCTTTACAAGTTTGAATCTTTGTCTTACTAGTCCCAAATTTTCAACAGTATAATATAACCCTTTTGTTATGGCCATAGATTTTATGCATGCTTGTAATGTTGTAGTTGGTGGAACACTGCGCCTTCTGAAAATTTTTGGAAGAATGCCATTAATTGTAGAGAATAGACACTTAACCTGGCTTTTTACAGGGTGGTAGGGTGATCATCACTGCTTTCTTGCTGAAATCACCATGTGGATAACTAGCATTTTTTTTAAATTTTAATTAAATAATAATAATTATTATTATTTTTCTGGTTTCATTGTTCTTCAGGCCAGTGGAAGAGCATTACCTTTTGCTGCTGGCTTTGTGGGACAAGCGGAGGCGAGAGAAGCAGCAGGTCTTGTGGTTGATATGATACGCCAGAAGAAGATGGCCGGTCGGGCACTCCTCCTTGCTGGACCACCTGGAACTGGCAAGACTGCATTAGCCCTTGGGATAAGTCAGGAGCTTGGGACCAAGGTTACCTTAGCTACCAAAACTCCTTCATAGGCCTGATATATTAAATTTTAATTGTTTTGTGATCCCTTTTGCTGATAGAATTTATACTACTGTTTATTTCTTTTTCAGGTTCCATTCTGCCCATTGGTTGGCTCTGAAGTATACTCATCGGAAGTAAAGAAGACGGAGGTTCTGATGGAAAATTTTCGTCGCGCTATTGGCCTACGTATGAAGGAAAATAAGGAAGTTTATGAAGGAGAGGTGTGTTGAGTATAATTGACCTGTTCAAACTGTGATGGGATTGTTGTCTATTTGTCTTGTCCATATTATTATTCATATCAAGTGTTGATGTATTTCTACTCTTGTGCAAGGTAACCGAGCTCTCACCAGAAGAAATAGAAAGTGTAACAGGCGGTTATGGTAAAAGTATTAGCCGTGTGATAGTTGGATTGAAAACAGTGAAAGGAACTAAGCAACTGAAGTTGGATCCCACCATATATGATGCATTGATTAAGGAAAAGGTGAGGCCTCTAACTTCCATGTCTTTCTTTTTTGTGTGTGTGTATAATGGAAGTTATGTATTTTTAAGAAGTGGTTTTCATTTTAAAGCTCTGTAATGATTTGATCAACCTGAGTAGGGACGAGTTTTGATTTGGGTCTTCTGACACAACATATAGGTAGCTGTTGGAGATGTTATATACATCGAAGCAAATAGTGGAGCCGTGAAAAGAGTGGGTCGAAGTGATGCTTTTGCTACAGAGTTTGACCTCGAAGCAGAGGAGTATGTCCCACTTCCTAAGGGAGAAGTTCACAAAAAAAAGGAGATTGTTCAGGTATTTAATTTGAAGACTTGGTAGTTATACTTTCATACTAATATCTCTCAAGATGCGCTAATTTAATAAGTTAATATATATTTGCATACCTGGTACTTGATCATACTTGAAACTTATTCTGATGCCTGGTTTCATTTCTTAATTTAATTGTTATATTCAATGACATCACTTCTATTTCAAGTTGATCTGCAACTGGCCTCATGTGGATGATAACATCTTAGGAGATAGGTTTGTTGTATAACATTTTGACTGTATCCAATTCAATATTTCATACATATGTTGGGCACTTAAGCAGTGCTAGAAGCTGTTATTTGACCAATAAAAGCAAGTTTCCATCTACATTGTAGAGGGAAAATTTAGGAGGACATTTGTCAAACTACCTCAAGAAGTCCCTCTGTAAAACCTCTGAATTTAACTTGGAGTAGAATCTACTTTGAGTTCATCCATTCTTTTGTGATTGTCAAATTTTGTTTCAACTATTAAACTGAAGCCATGTCTTGAGGAGGAAAAAGATGTTAAGCATAATTTCTGTGGATGTCATTTTTTTTATCTAGCCTCAAGTTGAGAGGAGATAAATCTTTTCAACTTATTTGTTTTCAGAATACTTGAGAACTTTTCAGAGAACAGTTTTAAAGAAAAAATAGTCAGGGGTCCAGACTCTATGAAAATGTGTTTTAGACATTAGCTAGATATTGCTAGATTCGTATTGTGATTTTTTTTCTTTCCTTCTTAAAGGATGTAACCCTACATGATCTGGATGCTGCCAATGCACGGCCTCAAGGTGGGCAAGATATTCTGTCTTTTATGGGCCAGATGATGAAACCCAAGAAAACAGAAATCACTGACAAGTTGAGACAAGAAATTAACAAGGTATTGTCATTTATCTGAACTTTTTGGCACATGCTTATAATTTTTGTTTTCTGCTTATTCTTGGGGAGTAGATGATAGTTTTTGAAGGTAGGTTTTTCTTAGCTATTTTCTCAATTAGTTTTAAAGGCCCTTGGGCATACTGCTTATTCTTTTGTATGTTTTATGCATTAAATTGAGATTAGTCATCTTTGTGACCAAAAAACCCAAGGAAAAGAAAAAGTCGTATTGTATAATTATTTTATGCTGGTGACAGGTTGTCAACCGGTATATTGATGAAGGTGTTGCAGAGCTTGTCCCTGGAGTTCTATTTATTGATGAGGTGACTTTGCTGTTTAACTTTCTCACCAACTCATCTCTTTGTATTTTTTTAATTTTTTTTAATTTTTTTTATTAATCAATTATTGAATGGTGTCCCAGAGCAGCCTCTCCACTTATGGGGGTAAAGTTGTGTACATCTAACCCTCCCCACAATGGTAGAGCCTCATGCACTAGGCCGTCCTTTAATTAATTTTTGAATTCTAATTTGCAGGTACATATGCTAGATATGGAGTGTTTTTCCTATTTGAATCGTGCTTTAGAGAGCTCCCTATCTCCAATAGTAATCTTTGCTACAAATAGAGGAATATGCAATGTAAGGTATGAAACTAAAGGTGCCTTTAAAAGGTTCTGATCTTATGGTAAATTTGGAGAAATCAAATGAATGAAATGTGAGAATTAGCTCTCTGGTGTTTACTTACAGAGATATTTGGGATCTTGTACCTAGCATTTTTCTGCGTGTTATTGCCAATTTACGATAGCTGGCATCACCAGGATTCTTTGTTTAATTAATTAGTGTTCCAATTTCTGTCCTCCTAATTTTCAGTGAGCTTAATTGTTTGTCTCATGACTTTGGTGCATATGATTAAGGGCAAAAAAATTGAAAGGCAAACCTCTGTGGACCATAGTTGACTTTCAGGGGTTATGTCAATTCTTCATTGACATACAATAATGTAAATTTTTAAGTCAATTAGTCTTTGTTGGTGCTAAGGTTCCTGATAACGTTGGACTTTTGGAGTATCAATGGGACCATGTCTGTTCTCGTGGTGTAGTTGAGACCTAAAAGTTCCCCAAAAAATCATAGGTTATTAGGTTATCATATTGATTAGTGTTTAGATTGATATAGTTCCATTTTCATTCTTACCTCTATGCTGAAATTTGATGTGTTAAATTGCCTGCTTATTATAGAGGGACTGACATGACCAGTCCACATGGCATACCTGTTGACCTGTTAGATCGATTGGTGATCATTCGAACACAAACCTATGGTCCTGCTGAAATGATACAGGTTGGTTTACATTTGAATGTGCTTCATGTGTCTCTGGAATGCCCTTTCAACCTGTGAAAGTCTTATGATGTACTAACATACCTGCTCCTTACTCCTGGGACAGATTTTAGCTATCCGTGCTCAAGTTGAGGAACTGGTTGTGGACGAGGAAAGTTTAGCTTTCGTCGGGGAGATCGGACAACGGACATCTTTAAGGTCAGCCTTTTAGATTGGCTGTTCTCCAATGCTTGTCTTTTTTTGGTTTCTTACACTTGTTTGTTTATCAGGCATGCAGTTCAACTTTTATCACCTGCAAGTATTGTAGCAAAAATGAATGGCCGAGACAACATCTGCAAGGTAATTATGAAATTGGATGTTAGGCACTTATAATAATTTTATTTGCAAGATCTTTTTTATCTTCAACTAAATGAATATTGTTTTGATTGTACAATTTATAGGCGGATCTTGAGGAAGTGTGTTCGCTATATTTGGATGCTAAATCATCAGCCAGGCTTCTTCAAGAGCAGCAGGAAAAATACATCTCATGATATATTATTTTCAAAATGTTGCAAAGGCTATTGCAGTTGAGTTTTGAAGTATCTCTAGTTTGTAAGTTGCTTCTCAACTCTGTTTTCTGCATGGCTGGTATAGTTGACTTTATAGAATACATCCGAATCTTTCATATGATGGTAGCTGGCACTAGAGCTAAAGAACCTGACTCGGCAAGCAACAATATGACACGGTTGATTGAAGTGAACGATACTTTATTGCCCAATTCATGATTTTGGGATTATTTTTCATCACCTTCTGATAATTGAAAATGAAAAAAACTATGAAATGTAATGATGCGATTTATTCCCTATACGTTTTTTTTTTATGGCATCACGAGATATCCCAAAGCATTGTGGTATTTCCTATACCTTTTTTTTTGTCCCTGCATATCGGTTCTGCCTTTCTGGTTCTAGTTTTATTAGTAGAGTCTTGTCTATCTAACGTAGTTTAAATAAAAATATCGTTAGACGTGGAAAATCTTGTCTAACTTGAAAATTTAATTTTTTTTTTTCACTGCACATCTTATCTAACACGGAAGATCCTACTATATAGTAATAATAACTATTAGATTTGTATATATTTATTATACTATCTAATTATGTGCCTTACACAAATTAGAAAAAAATATAAATGTGCTGCACAAAATTTGTGCCAATTTTACATGTCCTGATATGGTAAGTGAGAACATAGTTGTATAATTAGAACTAAAGTTGACTCGATCAGGAGGTCGGATCAGCGATTTGATTACGGGTTAAATGGTTGAACCAAAAATTTTGGATTAAAAAAAAAAATTAAAAAATATATTATATGAAAAAATTTTTATATATAAAATATTACATAAAAAAATTATTATATAAAAAATATTAATAGTATAAGCAAATTAACAGGAATAATTATTTAGTTCTAATTTTTTAATTTCAAACAAGTTAAATAATAATATAAATTAAAAAAATCAAAAATATTATTTAATAGTACATGTGATCTAATAGTAAAATATATTTTATTTCATGAGTCTTTTAAATACTATATTTAAATCTTACAATTTATTTTTTAAAGTTTAAATTAGAAAAAATAAATAAATTTGGGTCAACTAGGTCAGGGGGTCGTCGGGTCACTCGAGTTTTACTTGGTCAATGAACAAAATCGTTCTAACTAAAGACCGGATCGGTCCAGAATTCGAATTATGTTTTTTCAGTCAGACCAATCAAATTGGTCCGATTCATACAACTATATGAGAATGATATATATAAATAAGGATTTTTATACATAAGATATTTCATTTCTTCCATTTTGTTTTGACTAATTTTTCATTTCTTCCATTATAAACAAAATGTTTTTGTCTTTATACCAAAGACAAAATGTTATGTCTAACTGCTTCCATTTGAATTATTTATTCTTGTTTCAGTTTATCTCAAAATCTTTTTTTTTTTTTTTACTTTTCCAATTTATTTTATCATATACCTAGTGGGACAATATCATCTATTCACGATTCGAGACATACAACAAACATCGTTTTAATTCTGTAAATTCTATATCTTTTAACAGTTTGTCAAACCAACTGCGCATGCGCCCTGATAAATAACAAACAAATTGCTAATTGCAAATGTTTTGTTAAAGAATATAACTTATTATTTAATACATCAGTCTGAGTGATATCTTAGACTATTGGAAGAATCCTATGTAATTTATAGTTGACTCTGTGTCCCAGAAACTACCTTATAGTCATAGTCTCATAGGAAAGGAAGGAATATCTCATGGATGATGATGAAGCTGTTTTTTTCTTATTTATTTATTGAGGGACATGCGATGCAGAACTCCGAGATTGTGGGGTGGGAGGAAATATTGACCCCGGTGTCTCAGTTCCAACGAATTGAATCTGGGAAATGGGTATGTCCTCAGCCCCAAGAGTCTTAAGATATAGAATCATAGACAGTTGGGATGGTGAAAATAAGTCAGACCATCTGTTAATAGTTTATAACTTAACATATTTAAGATTTAATTTTAACTTAACTTGTTTAATAAAAAAATTAAATTAATATTTTTAAAAAACTATATTTAATTAAATAAGTTAACATAAAAAGTTTTTTAAATCTAATAAATCAACTTATTTTATTATATGTATTATTTTTTTATATTATAAAATTTTAATATTTATATAATATAATTAATTTAATAAATAATATAATATTTTTTAAAAATTTAAGTTTGTTAATTTATACAAAAATTTAAGTTTATTAATTTATCTTATTGATTTATTTAAAAATAAATCTATTAATTTATTTAAATATCTTATTATAAAATAAATTTTTAAATAAATTATGTGAGACATTAAAAATTATTTATATCAGATAAATAAATTAAACTCAATTTATATTTAAAAAATAGACTAAACCCATTTAAGATATAACACATGACGTATTTCCACTCTTATTTATGAGATAACATGTGAGACTTTTGAGTCACGTTCGTTTCACGAGAACAAGAACAATAATAAGACGAGATGGAAGACCCCTCTTTGCAACGTAGCCTCAAAAGGCTAAGAGATCTCTCAGATGGTGCTGTTGAACATGAGATTGAAGCTATAACTGCAAAGGGTGTCCAGTTACTCGACGCCCACAATGGTTTCGTCCTCTGTAGTTTCATCGTACACAACACCGTATCAGTTAAAGCCTTGATTCACCCCTTATGATAATCGTCCTTTTTTTCAACTTTTTCTTAATTTTTTTGTCCATAAAAAATTCATGATTTGGCTTTGTTTTTATAGGATGAAAATGGAAATTGGCATCCCGGAGCAATTGCAACCTTAATTGACATCATTGGCAGCTTGGCTGTCCATTCCATTACTCCAAGATTTAATGTTTCTGTTGATTTTAGTATATCATTCTACTCAACGGCTAAGGTTCAGGTAGTTCTTTTTCATCCTTTCTTATTGATGTATCTGCATTTTGTGAAGAAATTCTTAACCATGGACCCAAAATGAACTGAAATCAAACTTTTTACTTTTTCCCCAAAAAGCCAAAGATCACTCTAAACCTAGAACACTTAACTTGTGTGTATTAAACTAATAAAATATTAGCACATCGTTAATTAATGATTAATAATCACAATTAATAATGTTCAATATTTTATTAGCTACACATAAATTGAGTGATTTAGGTTCATGCAAGAATCTCCAAGCCATTAAAAGCTTTTGGAAAGAAATTTTTGTTTGGCAAATTTGTCCCTAATGACTCTCTTTTCATATCCTTCTCAAAGATTTTTTTTTTTCTTCCAATGACTTGGGGTTACATTTTAATGGCAGGAAGAGGTCGAAGTAGAGGCAAAGGTTGTGGGAAAGAAGGAAAAACTAACTTCTGTGGTTGTGGAGATTAGGAAGAAAAAGAATGGAGAAATAATTGTTATGGGTAAGCAATGGATGTCAGCAACTAATATTAATTCGAGTCTTTATCAAGCTAGTAAGCTCTAGAGACTAGAGCACAAGTCTTTCTGGGTCCTGGACATTGGTGTAATTGGTTTTCTTCAATGACATAAAACTACATAGGATCACAAGCAACTACTAGTCTAGATTCGAGTTCAATTAGACTTGAATCCAAGCTTAATTAGATTGCAATGGACTATGCTGCAAACTTGTATCTTCATGGAACAACATAAACTTATACGAAGATAAATGTATACATAAATTATTTTCATCATATGGAAAAAGGAACATGACAATTCTAATTGAGTTTGGTTCCCTACATCGTGAATGCTTTTTGCTTGATTGACAATCTAAGGGAAGTTACACACATCAAGCTGGTGATTCTTAGGACTTCCTTTGCTTTTCCTTCTCCTTTTCATACTTGGATCTCATTCCATATTTCAGTTAACCTTTGATACTTTGAGACAAAAAATTTCACTTGATCATTGCTAGGTCCATAAGCCCAAATTCAACCTAGACGATACAGGATATGATAGAAGTTATAGAACTCATAAAAACAAGAAGCTAGTAATACCCGTCATATGAAAATTTAGAGGGATGAAGATGGAGAAAAAAATAAGACTAGCAAGGAATAAAGAGGTTTAAGTTGTCATCCTAATGCTTGGTAAGGAGAGGTTATAAAGGAAAAATAATTTAATAATAATTTATATGTTAGTTTCTTAAAATCAGTTCTCATTTTGATAGTCGCTCGATCACATATGTGAGTGTGTGTAATATGAAATGGATGTAAGTCTCACATTGAAGAGTTTAAATAGAGAAGAGTGCTTTATAAAGCTTAGATAGATTAAGATCCTTAATCTAGTTTTTTGGATCAAGTTAGTTCTACTCCAAGTATGCCAAATGCTTCATCCATGTCAACACTCCTCTCAAGCACAAAATCATCCAAAGCCCAATGCCAAATGTCAGACATATTTTAAGCCCGATCATTCAAGCCCAAATGTCAATGCCCAAATCATTCAAGTCCAAATGCCAACAGCTTCATCCATTTCATTTTATTTGAAGACTGTGTGATAAAGATGAAATATAACTGCTAAAAAATTCAATTTCTTTCCTTTCTCTTTACATTCCTATTGAGCAAGATTGCTTTAATTTTCATTCATCGTTTTCACTTCTACTGTTGCTAGGCATACCATTAAGTCCTGAACTTAATACTTAGAAGTAAGTTCATTTCATCCCTCCCATTTTGGACATACCAACCTTATCTGTTGAGTGTGGCTTGCATTTGTTAACATTTGTGGGAGGACATATTGCCTCATGCATGGGAGCACTTTCAATGCTTGTTGGTGGGTGGTAGTTGGAAGGCCAAAGCATTAAATGCAAGGCTTGTAAGGGTTCTTTATAAATAGAGAATAATTGTTTCATCCGAAGCATCAAGCAGAAGCAAGAATCAATACAAGGTTATGAGAGTGAGAGCAAAAATAGAGAGTGTGAGAAAATTTTAAAAGTATAGTATGTGTGCATATATTGAGAATTTTTAGATATACTTTCTAGTCTTTGGAATACTACAATTATAGTAGGAGAAAGTCTCGTTGAAAAACATTATAGTTTGTACATTTTGTGTGTGAGAGTGTAGAAATGATATTGTAATTATTCTTGATATAGTGAAATATTTTCAGAATTTGACTCGTGATTTTTTCCCTCCATGTACAAGGGGATTTTCTATTTTAAATTTAATTTACATTTCTTGATTTATTTTTTTAGTACAAATAGTATTGACAAGTAGGTTTCACTATAAAAGTACTATTCACATACTTTACTATTTTATATGCTTCCCATCACATTCATAAAGTATCTAAGAGACTTGGGGTGTATTCTACTATGATTTCCTAATAAGTAGTATCTAAGTCACTTGATCAAATTTCAAATCGAAGATGTCAGTGCCAAGATTTGATGTAGAGAAGTTTGATAGGTCCAAAGACTTCAGTCTATGGAAGCTGAAGTTACAAGCATTGCTAGACTAGTAAGGTCTATCAAAGGTGTTGAAGGGCGAGAGCAAGTTGTCAGAAACATATTGTCTCCTGATAAAAAGGAGGAGATAATAGTCAAAGTACATAGTGCAATATAACTGAGCCTGATAGACAATGTGTTGCGAGAAGTTATAAACGAGAAAACTGTAGATGAACTCTGAAAAGCTTTAGAGGAAAAGTACACCATAAAAACTTTGTCAAACTAACTTTATTAGAGGAAGTGATTGTACACATTCAAACATTTAGAAAAAAAAACCGATTTGAGACAATATAGATGACTTCAATCGGATGATTACCGATGTATAAGCGACTAGTATTAAAGTCAAAGATATTGATCAAGTTATGATCTTATTGACTTCACTATCTCTTTCTTATGATAATTTTTGTGATACCATATTGTATGATAGATCTACCATCGTCATCAAAACTTTTAAGGATGTATTGATATGATAATTTTTGTAATACCATATTGTATGGTAGATCTACTATCGTCATCAAAACTTTTAAGGATGTGTTGATGACAAAAGAACATCAGAAATTGACATAAAAATCAAGTGTTAATAATATCCTACTAATAATTCACTCACATGCATAAAGTGTTCAAAACACTCGAGATCTATCTAACTTTTATTTCCTCAAAGTATCTTCATAGTCTTTGCGATGGATCCTCGTAAAAAATTCCTTCTTGTTAGTTTGTTTTCACCAATTACCCATGGACAAGAAATTATGACATGCCAGTTCAGTTTTATTCATCTTAAAACTTAATATTACAATTAACCATATGTCCATGCACAAATATTTTATTCATGGATGCAACAGCCACAACAGCAGAACCTGGGGAAAATGTAAAAAGAAAGCTGCAATCCAAATTGAGTCTGGCTCTCATTTTGGTAGTAAACGGTATTAATTAACAGTCTGACCAGCATGACTAATTAATTTCATCAAGTGAACAATTATATGGGCTTCAGCATTTCTCTCACATTGGAGCCTTGCATTTCCTCTTCTTGTTCATGATGAACCCTATTCCCTCGTTCAGTTAACCTTTCGTCCTTCTTTGAGGCAGCTTCGGCACTAGGTCCATAAGCCCAACTACAAACCAAATAGTATAGTATATTAACAGCACTCATTATGGCAAGAAGCCAATAATACTTGTCATAGTGACCCTTGTTAATATTATCTGAAACCCAGCTTTTCTTCCCCCCTCTGGAAGTGATGTTATCCACAATGCTGAATATAAGAGAAGCGACCAAGTTTCCTATAGCCTCTCCTAGGGTGAATAAGGACGTGGCAATGCTTGACATACTGCTTGGAAACTCAGTGTAATAAAACTCTGATTGGCCTATTGCAGTAAATGCTTCTGCTATTCCACACAAAACATTATGTGGGATAAGCCACATTGCAGACATGTCCAACACTGCTTGAGGATTATCAATATATCCCTCCTCAATTGATTTCTTTCTCCTTTTGTTCTCAACAAGTGCTGAAACTACACAGTCCAGAAAGGAGAAAAACAAACCAATTCCCATTCTCCTTTTGGCACTAATCCTAACTGGCTTTCCTCTTACTTTTGATGCTAGAGGAAGGATTACACGGTCATAGACACCCGCAGTTATAAAAACTGCCACCATCATGAAGACACCAAAAGAACCTGCTGGAATTTGGAAGTTTGAAGTGATATGTCTGTTCATGGTTTGAGCTTGAAGCAACCAAAATGAGGTTTGGCTAACGCCAACTGACACCATGATACCGGTAGACCAAAGGGGAATAACTTTAATAATGGCCTTTAGTTCTTCAACTTGCTCTATTGTGCAAAGACTCCATGCATTTGAGGCTGACCCATCAGAGGCTATATCTTGTTCTTTGTCTTTGATGATGCAAGCTTTGTTCAGAAACCTAAAACACAAAATATCACCTTAAGTTAATTATTATGGTTCTGTTATTCATACACCTGAAAACCCACACCTAAGTTACACTTTGTTACTGTTGAGTTAATTACTGGTTACCGATGTTTATTTTATGGTTAATGCTAATTGCGTATTATTAAAAAGTGAAGTACTAAAAACACATTTTTTATCACATTTATTTTAATATATTCTTTTTTATTAAGTCACGTCATATGTTAAAATATAAATTCAAATTTAATTATATATTAATCGAATTAATTACACATTAATCAAGA
This sequence comes from Ormosia emarginata, assembly GCA_029884605.1. NCBI lineage: Eukaryota > Viridiplantae > Streptophyta > Magnoliopsida > Fabales > Fabaceae > Ormosia > Ormosia emarginata. The sequence continues at coordinate 4,657,878 of JAQQTP010000077.1, forward strand.
TTAAATATATACTTTAATATGTGACATGATCTAATAAAATAAAATATGTTAAAAAGAATATGATAGAGAGTGTGTTAGTAACATGTTTCTTATTAAAAAAAACTGTTAACCATATGATAATTATCTGATTATTAACTCATCAGTAACTAAGTATTGCTCAAGTGTGACTGTGTGAGTTTTCATGTGTAGATGAAACATTTCCGTAATTATTATTTCATCAAACTCAAGATCATTAGGAAAAAGAAGATTGCACTCAACCTCAGTTTATCAGTTGGAGCAACAAGGGCTGAGTCCTTGTTATGGTGATACATTCCATCCGAGTCCTTAGGTGGAAATGAAAGTTTTCTATTCTTATAGGCAACAGCAATTACTTTGGCAAAGCCAGTGAGCATGCTGCTATGTGGTTTCTGCTTCACATAACGTGGAGAAACAATGAAGAACAAGAAAGTAGACAAGAACATAAGTGCTGCTGGAACACCAAAACCCACTTTCCATCCAAAATGGTCTTGGATGTAAATTATTCCTGTCAAGGAAAAAACGACAGAAATAGCTTGAGAAGCAATGTACCAGCTGATGAAGCTCTCTAAGACCCTGTGATTGTTGAGGTTAGTTTTTTTGGTGAGTTGATCTGCACCAAATGCTAGGGAGCAAGAGATGCCACCACCTCCAATGGATATGAGAGCAAAGCAAGAGAGTAGGATAGCCATTTGGGCTGACGTTGCAGATTGGCAGTTTTCAGTTGAGTGGCTGCAAGGGGGAGGCCTTGCCTGCGGGGTCATGGCTGTTAACCACAAGAGTGCCATCCCCTGTAACCCAAAAAGAAAAGGAAAAATATAAAAGCAATATAGATTCTTCTTAAATGATATTTGCACATTAAAATATTTACATCTTTCTTATATTATTTTATTTTTAAAAATAATAAAATATAAAAAATACATACTCTAATATACTCCTTTTACCTTTTTCTCCCAAAAAAAAGTAAATAAGTATAAATAATTTTAACATTTTGTTATGCAAATATCATGACTCATTATTCTTGCTTGTCAGATTGGCTAAATTTTCCTTAAACTATTTTTTGAATCTCATTTTTATAGTGTGACTTAAATTTTAAGCAGGCCTCAGGCCTCATTCATGATCTGATCTGAATAATTCCTACAAACCACTAATTTTTTTTTTTTTAATTTTTAATTTTTTTTTTTTGAACTTTTGATTCGCAATAGTCAGTAGGGGAGGAGATTAGGGACACGTGACCTGGTATTACACTCCAGTCTTATAGAATAGATCCGGTACCAATCGAGCCACAAAATCATTGAGCATTAAATTTTACTTTTATAAACATACGTTACTTAAAAAAATAATTATGATCGACTCTTGGACATATTTGGGGTTGAAGCTTTCTAAGAGTGTGCTTGTCTGTCTAGGGACAAACCCCCACAAGTAGACACGTAAATTTAGTATACTTAATATGTACGTACAAAGCCAATAAAGTATTGAAATATTATTAATTTATATTAAATAAATGTTATGTTTACTTGCATAAGCTCGAATTCCAGATAAGAAGAAATATTTTACTATTAACTGCATCCAAATTGAGTATAGTAGCATGTCAACAAAAAAAGAGAGTATAGTAGGTCAACATAAGAATGTTTATAGTTTAGGTTTAACTTGACATGATCCCAACTTAATATTTTAATCATATCAATTTTTTGGATCCATCCCAACTAGATCATGACTCTATTGATTGGATTGAGATTGAGTCAATTTGAAATTTAAACACAATGTATAAATTTAGATATTATACATAATTAAATTATAAATAAAAAATTAAAATTAAGAGATGTTTTTAATATATATTTTTAAACAAATTATATTAATATAAAAATATTATCATATTATGCATAAAGTATTAATTTAAATTAAAAAAATTATAATTTATTTTTAAATGTTAAAAAAATTATAAATCTTAAAATATTATATAATATTAGACTAAGCCAAACTACTCAAAGTATCACTCGAACCTAACCTGAAAATACAACATATTTAATTTTATAACTCAAATATAATCTAATTAACTTAAGAGCAAGTCAAATTATTAGGTCAGATTTCAGATTGGGTCTTAAGCACCCGTAGGTGTACATAACAATCTCCACGAAAAAAACTCCATTATAATTAATAGTAGATAGCCAGGTAACTTATTTCTCGTGTTGGCATCATTTATACTTGTTTCTCTGAAGTAAGAGGTAGTTTCATAGCTCATGCCTATAGGTATTAGTATATTACCCGAACACCTTCCCAACCTCTTGAACTATAAGACAAGTGACAAATTATTCCATTAACCAATGAGACTGCGCATCCAAGTTACATGATTAGGATAGACAAATCCAAAGGGGTAAAGGTTAGTTCAGAAAGGATGTGCTTACTGATCAAGAAGAAAAAAGTACATGGAATAAGATATGATATAATAGGTAGTTAACAAGGACAAAGGATCGTACCAGGAAACTGAGAATTGAACCTAAACCAATGGCAAGGAAGCGACCCAAATAAGAATCACCCATGAAAGCACCCACCACAGGAGTGAAATTGGTAGCAGCAAACCATAAGAACATAATTTTGGTTGCTTTCACTACTCCGAGCCTGTAATCCCCTATCAAATACAATATCATGTTTGGAAGAAGCCCAACGCTAGCCAGCTTAGCTAGTGCCTCATTTGCTGCAATATTCATTTTCATCACCCAAATCAAACTACAACAAAACTTTGAAAGCTTCTAATCTTAAAGTGCATGAGAAATGATGATAAAATTTTAGTCTACTGTTTGAAAATTAACTGCAAGGAACCAAACCCATATTTTTCTTTTTCTTTTGTTTGTTGAGCACAAAGTACCTATAATGAAAGGCATGGTAATGAGGCCACCCTTGCGCCTTTGTGCATGTGGATTCATGTGTTGGTGAGTTATTTCGCCTTGAACTGAAGCAGCCTCCACTTCCTTCTCCATGCTCTGGCTTCCTCTTAGCAGAAAGAAAACCAGAAAAATAAGGAAAACCAGAAAGAGAAGTAGTGCTCTACAAAATCTTCATGCACACATGCCAATCCTAATATTTGTGGACAAAGACCTATTTTACGTGAGTAGTGCGGGCAACTACTAATGCCATTGTATTAATATATACTGCAAGAGTGGACTCTGTCCAATAATTTTTGAAAGAAGTGATCTGTCCGAGGTTAGAGGGTGCTGAAACCTTTCTTTTATTAATCTAAATCACTCTACCAGCCTCCTTATACATTGAGGAGCGGTGAATTGAGTACTTATAATATATTCCAACGTTCAATGGAAAGAGATATTTATCTTTAAAGTTATTGTAGATATTTATAAATAAGAGTATTTTAGGGATCAAATAAAATTTAAAGACTAAATGATCCTTCTAGATATTTTGTAAATATTTTGAGAAAAATTTCTTAAAATCTTTCTCTTATTATATGCCCACCAATAATTGACATTCAATAAAGAATATTTTCTTTGAAAAATAAAAATAGTGACACCTAATAATTAGATGTTACATCTAAAAAAATTGTTGGACTTAACCTTATTAAGCTCAAACTCCAACCTTATCAAGAAGCATCACAAATATTTGAAAATTATTTAAAATATTAAACACACCACTATTTTTTTTTTGGGACATTAAGACACCACTATCTTAAGTGTTATGATCTTTCTTCTTGGTATTATACAGTGGATTGGACCATAAGCGATTGCTGTGCCCATTAAGTAAGATCATCCAATAATTCGACAGAACTATGATTCATTCAGTTTATCTTATCATTGAAGTTCGTACTAAGAAAGAGTTGGATCATGTGCCATTTTATTACTTATAAATAATAAAAGTCAAGTTCAAGTCACATGGCATGAAATATAAATCATGTAATTAGCATCTGCATATGGTACAGCTCCACACTGAATCACCGGCAAATATCATAATCAAAATTTAATTTTTTTTATATGCTAAAAAATTATTAATACCACTTAAATGCAAGATCATTTAAATTAAAAATATGATGCGATAAGAGGAAAAAATAATAACATATCATATTCAAATATCATACTTAAATATTATCAAAATTGTTATTTCATATACAAATCAATCAACAAAACTAGCTCACTAATCATGGTTAAAGAGAGAAATAAACATAAAAAAATTGATGGACATATCATAGTTATGTTACATTACTTTTATAAATTTGTACATCGTTTGGAATTTAGCATTTTTCAAATACTATTTATCTTATTTTCATTCTTATCAAACATAGCTAAATTCAAGGAAATGAACCTAACTACTAGTTAATGAAGTATATTCTTTCTTTCATTACCCAAGTTCATATCTTTATTATTGTATCTAATCAATCAAATGCAGACCTAGGTGGCAAACTTTAATCATTGTGTAAGATGAAAATTTATTGGGTATTCTATTAATTTCCTTAGTACTTAAAGCAAAATGAATCATAATCTCGTTTGTCAGCCATCGGATCAGGAGACAAAAGCAAATCAATTGCAGTTGGACAGTTGACACGTAGAAGACATTTAGATATATTTTATTGGTGTGAATGATGATTTCGTGTGATAATGCATTATGAGGTGTGTTCGTGTGTCAGATATGTGTTTGTGTTAGATATATAAAGACATTGGTATGACATATGTGTTCTGCGTATTTGAATGTGTCCGATTAAAAAGATTATTTTTTTTCAGTTTAAACACGTTTCGGACACGCTCGAATATTTCTCAAACACGCTCAGACACTTCTCGGACACGATTAAGATATAACTTGAATATGATCCATTAATATTTTTTAAAAAAAATCAGTTTTCATGACTAACGTTTAATTAGTAAGCCCGTAACACACTCAAACTCAATCACATGACTGATGTCTCAAGCCACTATTTTCACATATCAGTATTTTAAGTTTTATCTTTTCACACACCACTATTTTCATCTGTTCCTTCTACCTCTGCTCGTACCAAGTCGTCCACTTTGTTGTCACCAAAGCTTACTTCACACAAATATTTTCTCTAATTATTTTTTTTATGCACATGTACTTATACATGATTAGTTCTATTAGGAGAAATTGATTTAGAAGATTTTTTAAAATATGTCAATAGAAATTATATTTCTTATTTTTTAGAAGAAACTTACTAAGTAATAAATATTAGTACATATAATATATTAAAATATTATAAATTTTTTAAAAATTTATAAATATGATATTAATGAAATATAAATTTTTTTTCTTAAATTGTGAAATTATATATATATATATAACAAGAGACACAACATAAATATAGATATAAAAATATACCAAATTTAAAAATAATAAGACACAAAATATATATATATATAAGTATCCGTATTTCATAGGATAATGCATCTGTCCCTAAAATATTCAATTAATCACTTTTTTTTTGGTGTACCACTTTATTTTTATTTTAGAAAACTCCTGGTCATATGGTGTCAAATAATTACTGCATGTTACTATTTTTCTTTTAAATTAAAAAAAAAAAGCCAAGAGAAACAACTTTGAGTTATCACGTGTGGGTTGTACGAGCAACCTTTACTTTTCTTGTATGTTCACTACTATTTGATTTCTTAATTTTACGTTTCACTCGTAATCAAAGTGTAATAAACCTATTTTATTGATGATACCATAAGAAGTATAAACAAGTTGTAGGTTTTTTATTAAACTATTATTAGTGAAAAAATTATTTATTAAATTATCATATTTTTAAAATTAGATACAAAATTGTCATACTTTTAACTTTGCTAATATTTTTTATTATTTATAATTACGTCAACAAAAATGATGTTATTTATGTAAAAACATCATACTACTAGGTATTATCAATGTAATAAAGTCAGTGCTTCTAGTGTTTCTCACTTAATAACGCTACATATATTGGTTTTATCCACGTAATAATGTCATTCATTTTGATATTATCAGTGTACTATATTATTAGAGTTTTCTTCTCTTTCTCTTACGAAAGACGATAATGATATTTATGTACAGTAGTGTGGATGAATATATATATTTAAATTGATTAGGGGTTTGTTATTTCTTGATCATTTTAGTCAATATGTGCACACGATGTTCTTTCTTTTGTTGGAAGACTTTACCATTATTGGGACATACAATTGGGGATTTGTAGTCTTAACGTACTTGTATAGGAAGCTTTGCACAGTCACAAATTACAAAGTGTACGAGATCGGAAGTGCTTGCATCTTGTTACAATATTGGGCATGATATAAATTTATCGATCTTGTCCCTACACTGGTTGATGATACTAATCCAAACCTTTTGACTGCCTATGCTACTGATCGTTGTCACCTATGTCTATTGGGATTTCAGTAAATTTCTCAATATAAATATCTGTTACAATGACTAAAAATTTATATGTCATAAAAAGTAAAATTTCTAACAAAATAGTTAAATTCGGTAAAATAATTAGATAATAATTCTATTTGTATTTATATTTTTTAAAAAAATAGTGCATACGTAATACTAACACATTAGGCGTTATTACCTTGATAACGCCAAAGCTTCTGACATTATTACATGAAAATCGTCAACAACACTGACATTATTACATGAATAACACCTAATAGTTTGGTGTTTTCACGTGGATAACGTCTAATAATTTGACGTTTTCATGTTGATAATGTCATCTATTTTAGTATAATTGTAAAATATTAAAAAGATACCAACAAAATCAAAAGTGTGATAATTTAATATATAATTTAAAAATATAATAATTTAATAAATAATTTTATCTTTAATGATAGTTTGGTCAAAAAGTCACAAGTTGTAAGTTGAGCGTTGACCCCGTAAAACGTAATGTATGAACATATTATTTTAAAGATATTCTTTACTAAAAGTAAAGCACACATTATATACGCGTGTTAAAAAAATATAAAGTAAAAATATCTATTATGTAATTTTAAAAATTTATTTGTGCTATTTTAATTTTGGAATAACACGTATAACAACATATGCATTTTTTTGAAATATGTAGGTCATAAAGTGAATATAAAAAGTTACCTAAATATTCCCTTTAAGACTATTATTCATTCTTAAATTCATTTTTTAATCTAATCTTGAATTCAATGCTAATGATAGTCGTTAGTTAGAACTATTTTGCTCACCAAAATCAAATTACAAAAGTAGTCTTTGTTAATCTATTCTATATATAAATTAATTATAAATTACTTCTAACTAATTAAGATTATATTTGAATGCATTTATTGATGATAATTATTAGTTATTCACGGATACCAAAGGCCAAGAAATGTAGCAATTTTTAGAGTGTGTTTAGTTTAATCATGAAAATTTTGATTATTTTAATTATAATATAATTAATTTTATATTTAGATAAATTAATTAAAAATAATTTTAAAATAATTTATTTTTTTATGATATAAAAAGAATTATTTTTATGTATTAAATTATTAAAAGAAGTATAAAATAATTAAAAAAATTATTTGATTGAAGATAAAATGTTATTTACATCTCAAAACTTTTAGAATAATTTATAATTTAGAATCATAAGTTTTAAGTTTATGAAAAAAATTATTATAATATATTAAATTTTATACAAAAGTTATCAGAGAATTACTTAGAAATACCATGAATAATAAAAATATCTTTTTAACAAAAAAAAACTATTGATATAAAAAATAATCTCAACTAAACATGTACTTAGTGAGTGTTCTCGGCCCCACCCCACCCAAAAAAGAAAATCTTCGATTTTGGATTTATTTCTTCATTCATTCAGTATTAGATCTTATGGATGGGGATCACCTAGAGTTCAAAGTATAATTGCACGGTGGTCCTGGCTCAAACCTATTAAGCCATATTTTTGTTCAACAAAAAATGGTTAGATACTTATGTTCTATATTATTTAATGTCAGTCACTTCATTTCTATAGATTATTATTATTTTTCACTTTAATAATATTTTTAATGTTATAATGGAGATGACATATAATGAATAATATTGAGCAAGAACAGTTTCTTCTTCCAATAACATCTAACAATTTCTCCTGTGACTACTACCTGTCAAAACATGGAAAAAGGAATATGGCTATCCAAATTTTAGTGTGAATCATTACGTAGTAAGGGTTTTTGCTCGATCAACAATCTGACTAGAGTTCAACTTCAACATATCAACTAGGCAATTTTTGGGACTGCAGCATCCCCTACCTCCAAGTGGCCTTGCTTTTCCTTTTCATCCTGAACCCCATTCCTTTGTTCAGTTAACTCTTCCTCCTTTGAGCCATTTTCTTCAATAATCTTGTATACTTTGTCAACCTGACCCCCATTCCGTAATTCAGTTAACTCTTCCTCCTTTGAGCCAATTTCTTCAGTAACTGGGGATACCTTGTCAACCTGACCCCCATTCCTGAATTCAGTTGATGCTTCCTCCTTTGAACCATTTTCTTCAGTTACCTTAGATACTTGATCAACTGTAGGTCCATAAGCCCAACTGCATATTAGATAATACAGTATATTAAGAGCACTCAGTCCAGCAAGAACCCAATAGTACTTATCATAACGACCCTTGTTAATATTATCTGAAACCCACCCTGCTTTTCCCCCTCTTGAAGTAACGTTTTCCACAATGTTGAATACTAAACTAGATACCAGGTTTCCTACAGCCATTCCCAGCCCAAAAAGGGAAGAAGCAACACTTGACATAGTCTTAGGAAACTCAGTGTAATAGAACTCATTTTGGCCTATTGCATTAAATGCTTCAGCTATGCCACTCAAGCAAAGTTGAGGGGCAAGCCACATTGCAGACATGTTCAACACTCCATGAGCATTATTAAGATATCCAGCCTTGATTGCTCTCCTTCGCCTTATAGTCTCAACAATTGCTGAAGTTACCAAGTGGAGAAAACAGAAAAACAACCCAATTCCTATTCTTGTCTTTGCACTGATCCTAATTTGTTTGCCTCTGATCCTTGATGCTAGAGGAAGAATGACACGATCATAAATAGCTACCCATACAAATACAGTAACTACCAAGATTACAGTAAAAGAGGCTGGTGGAACTTCAAAGTGTGAGGTGATGTGTCTGTCCATGGATTTAGCTTGCAGCAATCCAAATGAGCCTCCAATGTTAAGTGACATCATAATCCCAGTAGACCACAGGGGAATAACTTTAATAATGGCTTTTAGTTCCTCTACTTGATCTATTGTGCATAGACTCCACGGATTTGATGCTGACCCATCAGAGGCTATATCTTGTTCTGGATCTTTAATGACACAAGCTTTATTCAGAAACCTAGAAAATGAGAAAAATGCAAATTACACATCATTTTACTCTCACATCTTTTATATCTACCTAGGTTGCAGAATTATAGTATAGGTGTGTAGAAAACAAAGTGAATTCAACTTAATCAAATGGTGAAAACTGTGCAAATGTAAAGTGATGTGTACGTAAGTATATATGTAGCATTGTTGAGAAAATAAAGCATTGGCTAAAGTTAAGTATTTCTTCCACAGAATAAGGAAAAGATAGAAGGATGGTAATTTGATTCTACCTTAGTATATCAGTTGGAACAAGAAGATCCGAGTCCTTCTTACGATGGTACAGTTCAGCCGAGTGCTTAGGTGGTAGTGGAAGTTTTCTGTTCTTATAGGCTGCAACAATTACTTGTGCAAATCCAGTTATCAAGCTGCTTTTTGTTTCATTCTTTACATAAAGTGGAGAAGCAAGGAAGAAGAAGACAGTAGATAAAAGCATAAGTGCTGCAGGAACTCCAAAACCAATTTTCCATCCAAGATGATCTTGGATATATACTATTCCTGTGAGGGCAATTATGACAGAAACAGCTGAAGATGCATAATACCAGCTGAAGTATATTTCCATGACCCTCTGGTTATTGGGGTTATCTTTTCTATTCACCTGGTCTGCACCAAATGCTAAGGAACATGAAAGGCCACCATTTCCAATGGACGTGAGAGCAAGGGAAGAGACTAACATTGCCATTTGCCCAGCTGTTGCTGATTTACAGCTTTCAGTTGCATGGTTGCAAGGGGGAGGCCTTGCCTGTGGGATCATGGCTGTTAACCACATGAGTGTCATTCCCTGTTACCAAAGGAAAAAAAAATGTTACTGACTTTTCTGATTACAGCACTACTTTCAGAACATCAAATCTACTAATTTTCTATTGACTAATTTGAATGTCTACTATCCTTGGGGGAAGACTACATCATTGATCATTTATTCCAATAACCAAAGAGTTCTAAGAAGATTGGCAGATTCCATAATGGTATTTTAAAAAAAAAATGATGTGCAATCAAACCAGACAGTTGCTAGTTCCTTTCCATAAAAATATTTTCTTCCTTATACCTATCTAATATTCACAAAACATGAAACTTTGACGGCACTTTATCTTAATATCATTCTTTCATTCTCATGTAAGTCATCATCCAATTGTGAATAATATATAGGGATTATGGTCCGAAGAGAGTTGAACAGAATCAGAGGCTTTAGCAATCCAATTGACAATATGCAATCTTATATATCCATTAGTAATAATATCTTACATGCTATCATTATTAAACAAGAGTACCCTGTTATTCAAATCTCACTAAGAGATAGTAACAATGAAGAAAACTACAACCATTTTCAAATAGCTACTATTCATCTCAGCAAACTGCCATCCTCACTGGGGTTTATTGTTTATTTATTATTAGTTATTATGTATAAGAATAAGTAAAGGGCAACAGATAAGACAAACTCTAAAATTGAACTCTAGCATACATCAAGTAAAAAGATAAGAAAAGTACAATAGAATCTAAAAAAAATAAGATAAGGAATACCAGAAAACTGATGGCGGAACCTAATCCAACAGCAGTGAATCGACCCAGATGAGAATCAGCAATGAAAGCACCCACAACAGGCGTGAAATTGCTAGTTGCAGAGGACAAGAGGAGTATCTGGGTTGCTTTGGCCAAATGAAGCTTATAATTCCCCATCAAATACAATATCATGTTGGGCAGAAGGCCCAAGCTTGTCACCCTCGCAAGTGCCTCATTTGCTGCCATTCATATCAACATCCAAACCAAAAAACACATCACACAATCCATCATGATGAAAAAGAAAACTGAGTCAAAGGAAACAAAATCCAAGTTTTCACTTTGATATGAGCAACTGAGCAAGTATAGCTCTACCTATGATGAAAGGCATGGTAATGAGACCACCCTTGCGCCTTTGTGGTTGTGAAATGTGTTGGGCAGCCATTTCAACTTCACCTGAAGAAAGCTCCACTTCCTTGTCCATTTGATCAGTTTCAGGCTCTTCCTAATGCAAGGACAGGACGGAAAACAGAGAGAGTGAAACTGTTAAGTAGCAATGTTCATGCAGAGTAGACAGAATGTGGAATGATGTCAGTGCTTGCGATGGATATGACAATCAACCATCTTTGCGTGTTGATACGGTGACTGGTAAAACAGCATACATTATACAGCTCGGAAATGCACCATGTCTCTGTCCCAAGATTCTAAAAAATATGTATAAGATATAAACAGATAATTGAGAAATGTTTTATATACACTATAACAAGTGTATTGAATTTATATTATATATTAATATAAGAGAAATATTAAATTATATTATATATAATTGTAATATTTTTGTGATAGATATAATAATTTTATAAATGAATTGAATAAAATTAAATATATTTTAATTAAACAAATAATGAAACTACGGATAATATTGGCAAACTATATGCTACAACTATACTACATTCTTTTTTTAATTGCTATCTAGCTTGCATGCACTAGGTCCAATTAGAGGATAAGTTATCTAAATTGAAATTAAGAGATTTATAAAAATATTTTTTGTGACTTAATTTTAAAAGATTGATAGATTTATTATCCAAACTTGTAACCAATCATACACTTATCCAGCACAATCTATACTACTTTATTGAACCACTGAATATTTTCCGTGACGCATTATGACTTTTGAGTCATAAATTTCGCTCACTCTCATAAGATCTATTAATTTTTGAAAAATGATTATATCACATTATTTTTTGTTTCACATTATTATTTATATTATTTTTTAATAGTTATGATTAAGTAAAAATAAATAAATAATGTAATTAATAGTATAGAAAATAATATAAGAAGTGATATAAAAATAATAATAAAAATATCATTGTTGTAAGTTTTTTAATGATAATTTAAAATTTAGACATAAACAATTAATTTTTTGCACTGCATTATGAACTTCACTACAGGCCAAATTGATTGAGAACTATGGTTTATTTGGGTTGACTACTCACCGTCCCGCCTATATTTCTTTTTCGTTTCACACTGACGGGTCACATCTGCAACATGCGTGGAATGACGATTGCATTGCGTCTATTTTTACTAGAATTATTTAGATGCGTATCTATAAAACAAGTTATACACGAATTAAAAATTGATATTAAACAACTCATATACCATTAATGAGAAATTTTTGTAGAGAAATAAAAATTTATTTTAATGTAATTAATATTATAGATTCAATTTCTATCTTATTTCCTTCTTCTTCCCCCTTTTCAGGTCACATTTTGCATATAAAACTTTTTTAAAACCCTGTACAAAGACAGACGCAGCATAACAGCATCCTTTTAGACGGGCACAGTATCCACAGAGAGCCAATATTCAAGTGCAGATTCCGGCACAAGTGTTATATTTGTGCCTGATTTATTATGTTAGAGATTGCAGGAAATTCCTTGCACTATACATTAGCATGAATAGCTATCTAGTTTATCATGGTGCATGTGTGCATGGAATGATTGGAGAGATATTTTTGTATAGACATACATCTAATATTTTATCTTTAGGCGTACATATATAAAATTAGAAAAATAATATTTTTTTTTATGATGTATGAATTTATTAGAATCTACATATATTTTTTTTTCTAATTTTGTGTATATATACTTAAAGATAAAGTGTTAAATGTGTATTTATACAAGAATATCTCATGATTAGGATCCAAACACAAAATCAACCTAATTTTCTAATAATTTAGTCGCTGCTCAGTGGTGAATGGTGAGAGAAATTATTATATCATCAGAAGCGTCGTATAGTATTGTACTTATCATATTCACATTTTGATATTTTAGCACTAATTAATGGTGGAGTTCACTACTAATTTACATAATTATTATTTTTAGATTTTTTTAAAAAAAGATTAAAATAATAAATATGTAAATTAATGATGAATTTCATCATTAATTATTATTAAAATATTAAAATGTGAATAAAATAAACATAATTTTACAAGATATTTTAGAAATATGTAATAATTTTTTCATTAATGATTAGCTGGGCCATCAGAAGAAAGGGTTCACACTTATTTTTATATTACTAGTGTTTGGTATCTATACAATACATGAGATAAATTAAAAAAATATTATGATAAATTAGAAAAAAAATATACTTAATTTAGAGATATGACATCTCGGATAATTTAGATGAATTTGATTAAGTTATAATTAATGAAATTTAAAATGAAACACACTTAAAATCATTTTTTTTTGTTTTCGTTAATTGACTATTCTCATGTTATGATAATTGGGTTATGTAACTCCTCTTAATAAATATTTTTTTATATGATTTCTCAATAAATAATTAGTTTATATAATTTTAGATAATTTTAATTTTTGATTCTATAATTTTTTTATTTTAATATTAATTTTTATGTGTTTATTTATTTGAATATTTTATCAACTTATTATTAAGATTATACCAAAAAAATTTACTATATTTTATTAGCTTAAAAAATACTTAATAAATTTTTAGTTTCTTCATAATAAATTACATTTAATTAATTTTACTATATTTTCATGTAAAATTTTTACTCTTGTGTAATGTATATATCAAAGTTTTGTAAATAATATAAAAATAATTATATATGAATAAATATAATAATTTAAAAATATAATTAATTAATTTATAGTAATAAAGACATATATAGTAGAGATGATATTAGACACATACGAAAATTTTGAGATTTTAAGATCAATTACAAATAAAAACAATTAATAACGTGATAGGTGAGAATTTTTTGAATATGAATTAATATGGAAAAGCATATATGTCAAGGTAAGTAATATGTGATTATAAATTTCTATATTTGTATGTGAGAACAATAAATTTAATTTAAACTTGACGATACATGTGTACCTTCATTTTAAACTGCAACATGAGATGTCACATGTTAGTTATCAAGATCATGTATTTTTCACATTTCAAATTTTTAAGCATGTTGTTTTATGTTAGAATGACACATGTCAAAATATGAAGGCTTTATCTTCTCTTTATATGATTATATGAATATGAATGAATTATGATTATGATGATGATTATTATTATATGATTATATGATTTAGATGTTTTATCAACTTATTATTAAGAGTATACTAAAAAAATTTGTTATATTTTCTTAGTTTTAAAAAATACTTAATAAATTCTTAGTTTCCTCATATAAATTATATTTAATTAATTTTACTATATTTTTATACAAGATTTTCACTCTTGTGTGACGTATATATTAAAATTTTGTAAATAATATAAAATAATTATATATGAATAAATATAATAATTTGAAAATATAATTAACTTAGGTGACAATACACCTATAACATAGAATATCATATACCTACAAAAATTTTGAAATTTTAATGTCAATTACCAATAAAAATAATTAATAACGTGATTAACTAAAATTATGTGGGTATTATTTGAATTTTTTAATATGAATTAATATGCAAATGTATATATATCAAGATAATTAATAAGTGATTATAAATTTTTATATTTGTATGTGTGAGTAATAAATTTAATTTAAATCAAACAATTAATAACGTAGTCACTAATGGTAGGTGAAGATTTTTTGGATTTTTTAAATATAAATTAATATGTAAATGTATATATGTGGTAATTAATATATGCTTATAACAATTAATAACGTGATTAATTAAAAAAAGTAAGAAATTTTTTAAATTTTTTTTAATATAAATTAATATACAAAGATATATATATATATATATCAAGATAATTAATATATAATTAAAAATTTTTATATTTGTATATATGAGTAATAAATTTAATTTAAATATAATGACATATGTGTATCTTTCTTTATTGAGATCATGTATTTATCATATGATAAATTTTTAAACATATTAGATGAAAGTATATGAGGGAGGATCAACTTACACTAGTGTAAGTCTTTTTTTTCTTACACTCATTTTCAACTGTTAGTTTCACTTTCATCTAATGGTTACCTTTAATGAAATAATCTCAACCATTATATGAAAATAGAACTAACTGTTGAAAATGAGTGTAAGAAAAAAAAAGACTTACACTGTTGTAAGTTGATCCCTTCTCGTAAAGAAGAAAGATCAACTTATACCAGTATAAATTTTTTTTCCTTACACTCATTTTCAATCGTTAGTTCCACTTTCATCTAATAGTTATCTTTAATGAAATAATCTCAACCATTAGATGAAAGTAGAGTTAACAGTTAAAAATTAGTGTAAGACTTACACTAATGTAAGTTGATCCATCCTTATAAAAAAAGAATAAACTTATACCAGTATAAGTCTTTTTTTCTTTACACTTATTTTTAACTATTAGTTTCACTTTCATCTAATGATTACCTTTAATAAAATAATATCAACTATTAAATAAAAATAAAACTAATAATTAAAAATAAATATATAAAAAAATTTATCTTAATATAAAGCTGATTCTCTTTATATCAAAATATAAAAATATATATATATATATATTTTATATATTATATGATTAATTTTCTATCTTCTTATGATGGCGGTCGTGGCCTCGTGGACGCCCGAAGAGTGTCATGTCGTTTCATGTGGCCTTCATTGCATTTGTCTCGAATATCTTCAATTTGATCACATTAGGACTTCTCAAAATTATTAAAATATGAGACTTTGTCTTTAAAACAACCTATATTCATAAACAAACGACAAATATAAATAAATATTTAAGGCGATAAATGATCACATACACATTTTAAAAGGTAGTTTTATTTAGCATTTTTTAATCCTAAAAGTATATACTCTAAGAGTATCCTCTTTCTTATTCATCTTATTTTTAATGGAATAGTAGTATATACGTACATATTACCATTACGTTTCCTATAAATAAACATATTTTTTTCTTGATAGTTAGATCTCTGATTGTATGTTATATTACAGATGATTCAATAATTTACAGATATATGTATATTTTTAAATAAGAATATTTACATAAATAAAATAACTTTAATAATGAAAATAATAATATTATTACTCTTCACAAAGTATTTATAAAGAAAAAATGGACCTCTTGCCATAAAAAATAAAAAAATAAAAAGATCACCTTATTGATCCTCCAGATGATATAGTAGAGATCATATGGCCTTGGTAACCTTTGCGTGTTGGAGTGTCATACACTTTCTATATCAATCATACAGTACGATTGACTGATATATAACTTTTCTTGTAAAGATATAGTATGATTCATACAACACCCAACATGCAATTATAAAACATCTTCTTTGACTGATATATATCTCATTAATTTCGATTTGAAAGGCAGACTCCAAAGTGCATCACAAAATTATTTTAAAAATATATTTTTAATTGTAACTAATCTCACAAAAAATTATAAGTGTATTCAAACATTTTATCAAATTTAAAATAATAAGAAAAGTTTGTCATTTTATCTTATTTCAATGAAGACTGTAACAACAATATAATAATTATAAACAAAATTAAAGACTTTAACATCATTTCAAAACAGTAAGTTTTTTTTTTTCTTTTGATATTGTAGTATGTGATATTTAAATCATTTTATACGATTCATTCATTTTTTCAGTTCAATAAAAAATAAATCATTTATATTGAAATTAAAGAATTCACAAAAATATACTTTTCAATCTAATATTAAAAAACAGAAAAGTTTTGCTAATATAATTTCACACAATAAGTGAATAAAATAATAACGGCTATGTAACAAAAAAATATTATATTGATAGACGATGTATAAATGCTACCTTAAAGCTTCGTTGAGCTTTGTGATAATACCCCCGGTTTGGAATAAAATAACATTTTTTCTCTTGCCTTCTTTTTTTTATAAAAAAGAAAAAATAACTCTTACTATTTTGCTATACCTTAAACGATGTCCCTTTAATTAACTAATAATTACCAACTTGAACTTCATAGTTCACACCTTCGAGAACAACGCGTTGCCTTGGGTTCACATGCATCAAATGTGGACACAACATTTTCAATTTTCATATCATGCTTGCTGCCGGACTGCCGGCGCTCTGTTATTGGTGGCCCACCTTTTTTTCATGTAGTTGAAAATGGCTCGTCACTATCTCTTCTAATATTTATAGTGTGACTCATTAGTTTAAATAAATTAGCACAACGAGAAATCGAGATGAATTTTATCAATAATCAAACATATAACAATAATTATGATGAATTTTAAACCAAAAAGTTTAGTTAGTGGAAGAACTTCTGAAAAGGCTAGAGATATTATAATAATGACTAGTGAATTTCTAGGCTGTTTGAGTTAGTTTGGACTTTGGACTCTAGTAGTTTACTTTTCTCTACGACGATAAGGATGTTGCGTTTGTTCCCAATATTGATTTCATTTCCTCATGATTTAGTCTACTTCCACATCTTCATTTTTGCTAATGATTTTAACTTTTTTTTTAACGAAAAAAGAAAGCTAGCCGAATTTGTTACTGTTAGTTATGTCAGGTACTATCAAAATGTGCACCAATGATTAAATGAGACACTAATAATGATTCAGTATGGTATGTTCACATTGCTCACTAATTGAGAAATTCTTATGTATTTTTAGAATAAAATAATTTATTATTTATATTATTTAATAAGTAATACATAAATTATAACATTAAAAATATAATTAAAATAAGAGATAATAATAAATATAAAATTAATATAATACCTATTAAATAATATAAAATAAAAAAAATTTATTCTAAAATCACCTGATAATTTCTCCACTACTATATGCTACTTAACACGATTTTCAACTTCGAAGGACCAAATAGATTGCTAGCCGAAAAAAAGACCAAGCAGAAAGAAAACAATAATAATAAAGAAATAGCTCAAGTTTCACGAGATATATTTATTTATTGTTCAATAGTCCACCAAGGACCAGCGAGAAAATGACCTTTTTCTTTTTGGGGTTCAACGACAATGTGACCTTTATTGGCCACGTTCATTCCCACTCCTTGTTAGTCGCATGTTTAATATACACGAATCCCGTTATTCGTTAAATTCAAATAATTTAATTTTTTTTATAAATTCATATGATATCTCTTGAAAATATTATAAGTGCATATAATTTAATTTAATATCTTTTTCACATAAAAACACAATAAATAAAAATTATAAATATTTAATTGTGCACCAAACATTTTTTTTTTTATAATCAACAAAGCCAAAAGCCCAAAAGACAAAACTATAAAGAATTAAAACGGGGAGTAGTAACTCTCGTAGCATCACGCAGAAGTAAGCTTCTAACACCTACAGAAGACTCGTTCCAGACTACAATATCCGAATCAAGAGTGAGACTATTATTGGCCATATAGCCAGCCACAAAATTTCTTTTCCTCAGAGAGTGAATCACCTGAATCATCCACTTTCTAGCCATGCACTATTTGATCAAGTAAATGATTTGTCTTTGATCTGTGAAACTTGTTATGTCTTGCATCACAGCTTGAACCACTACAGCAGAGTCTGCTTCCAAGGATACCTTCCTGAACCCCATTTCCCAGGCCAACTTGAGCCCCTCCAACACCCCCCAAGCTTCAGCCATGAAAGCTGAAGTATCACCCAGATTCTTTGAAAAACCAGTGATCCATTGACCCAAATAGTCTATGATAACCCCCCACACCCAGCTCTTTTCACGGTTTGTAAACACGCTCCATCAATATTAATCTTCACCCATCCCTCAGATGGAGGAGTCCATTTAACAGCCACATTCCCTCCAATCATCTTCTTATGTCTTCCGGTAATGCCCTGACTTCTAAACATAAAATCCTCCACCCATCTTTTAATCACTCTAACAGGATTAATAGGCCGCACAATTCTCTCATTAAACAAGCCTTTGTTCCTCCACTGCCAAAGGAGCCAACAAGTTGTACTCCACAAACAAGACCAATTCAGATAGTCCTTTCCCCAATTAGCATTCATGACATTACACCTGACCCACTCATGTAGCCCTCCACCATAAAATAGCGCCTTCTCTTGAGGCTTCAGAAACAGATTCCAAATTTGGGAGGCCTCAGGGCAGTCCCTTAACACATGAAGACTTGTTTCAATACTGTTTTGGCACTAGTAACAAAAGGCACTAATATTGCTCCAACGACTACACTTAGCACTCATATTTAAGGCGTCATGAAAAACCATCCAGATGAAACTTCTCAGTCTTTCCGATCCCACCATCTTCCAAATACTGTCAAAATTGCTCATGGTGGTGCCAATCATCTCCTTGTAAGCACTGCGAACAGAAAATAATCCTGAGGACTCCTCAGCCCACAACACTCTGTCATCTTCTTGCGAATGCTAAGGAGGAATTATTGCATGAAATTTATTAACAATTTCCCTTGGTAGCAGCTCTCTTATCAGCTCCCAATTCCACTCTCCTCTTGTATCAACCAGATCACCCACTTTCCACTCCTTCCACTCAATTGGGAACATGGTCAATGTACTACTGCAGCCTAATGTTTCTTCCTACCCATGCATCTTCCCAAGCTCTGGTACTCTTCCCATTTCCCACATCCCTCCAGACATGGTCTGAAATAAAATTCCAAACTCTCCCAATGTTCTTCCAAATAAAAGAGTCTCTCGCCTTGACGATAATTTCATGCTTCAAATCTGCACATCGTAAATACTTGCCCCTCAAGACTTTGGCCTAAAGATCCTCACACCCCCGCAATAATTTCCACCTCATCTTGGCAATACACGCATCATTCATAGAAATAAGTCTCCTCACGCCCAAGCCGCCTTCCTCTTTGGGTTTGCAAATAATATCCCAGTTCACAAGGTGATATTTTCTCTGATTATCACTATGTCCCCAAATGAAATTTCTCTGAATTTTTTCTAATTTTGAAATCACCGCTTTTGGCAGGGAGGCAGTCATCATTGGGTAGATCGAAATAGCCCCAATAACAGATTTTGCCAATGTAGCTCTACCAGCAAAAGACAAGTGATTTGTTTTCCACCCGGCCAGTCTTTTTCTGACCTTATCCACTATATAATGAAAATGATGTCTCCTGGGAGCACCTAAAATCAAGGGGACTCCTAAATAAGTTCCCAGGCTCTAAGCTTCCACAAAACCATAAATTTGAGTGATCTGTTGTCTAGTACTTAGGTCCACGTTGGGGGAAAACACAATATGAGTTTGACTCTTATTTACCATTTGACCAGACATATCACAGAAACTGTCAAGACAGTGAGTCACACACCTCATTTGATCAGCAGTGGCCTTTCCAAATATGAGCAAATCATCAGCAAACATTAGATGAGAAATATTCAAGCCATTTTCCCCCCAATTTAAAAGGAAATCATTCTCTGCATTCAAGAGCCTCCAAAATGATGTAGGAAAGCTTTTCAATACAGAGAACAAAAATGTAAGGCGAGAGCGGATCTCCTTGCCTAATCCCCCTATTCGGCCTGAAGTCGTTCGTACAAGAGTCGTTCCACAGAATGTTGATGAAAGGAGTTGTTATGCACTCCATAATGAGCTCAATGAGCTTAGTAGGAAGACCAGCCTCCCGAAGGACATATTTGATAAACTTCCAATTCAACCTATCGTAAGCTTTAGCGAGGTCAACTTTTATCATAAAGAAACTGCTTTTCCTTTTCATTTTTTTCATAGAATGACAAACCTCCTGGGCAATAACAATATTATCATGAATGCATCTCTGGGGAACGAAACTGACCTGATAAGGAGACACCAAACTATTGAGCAAAGGCTTCAGTCTATTGACAATAATTTTAGTGACCACTTCATACATCACATTACAAAGTGAGATGGGTCGAAACTGGTCGATTAATTCAGGTTTTTCCACCTTCAGGATGAGCACCAAATGGGTTTGGTTGACCATCTTTATCTTATCTTTCTTAACCCAGATCCGTTTAACAAACTCCTTAACACCCTGTCCCGCTCTAGACCAGACATTTTGGAAGAAAAGGCCTGGAACCCATCCGGGCTAGGAGCTTTAAGAGGCCCAATCTGGAAAAGGGCTATTTCAATTTCCTTATCAGTAACCTCATTAGTCAAATCAACTCTGTGGTTATCCAGAATCTCCAGGAAAGATATTGAGAAAAGAGGGTATCCTCTGTCAAGCATATCTTCATCAAAAAGCTCCTGAAAGTACTTCATAACCAACTCCTTTAATCTTTCCTAATTCTCCTCCTAGAGCCCCTGCTCATTTCTCAAAGTCATAATCTTATTTTTTCTTCTACGAGCTACCGTTTTAATGTGGTAGAATTTGGTATTACGGTCTCCATCCTTGATCCACTGAGTTCTGGCCTTCTGTTGCCATAGGCACTCTTCCTGCTCCAACACCTTCTCCAATTCCCCGTGCAGTTTGTCTTCTAAATGGGTTAAGTAAGGGTTACTTCTCCTGTGTTGGCCTTGAACTCTTTGGATACACCTTATTCTAGCTAATAAACATATTTTCTTGGCTTTAATGTGCCCAAACACATTCGTATTCCAATCCTTCAAAGCATCAGTCATGGACTTTAGGTTCTCAGGAACAGATTCCTTTCTTTTCCAAACATTATCCACAAACATATTATACTGCCAATGGGTTAGCCAAGCCTATTCAAATCTGAAGGGTCTGACACCTCTATCAACATTATCCTCATCCAAACAAATAAGCAGGGGGTGATGATCTAAGAAATTTACTCTGGCTAACACCTTGACAAAAGCATCTGAGAACTTGATTTTCCACTCTCCATTGGAAAAGGCACGATCCAGTCTTTCAAATTTCTTTCATTATTTTGGGAAGTATGCCCTCTCCAAGTGAATTTAGAACCAACAGATCCCAAGTCCACGAGCTTACATCTATGAGTCATCTCTTGGAAAAACATACATTTTTTTTTAATAACAGGACCTCGTTCCCCCTTTCTTCTCATTACCATTCATGATGTCATTGAAATGCCCCGTAACGAGCCACTTCCCAATCATACTATCAGCTAATTGCGTCAGTTTTCCTCATAACTCCCTTCGGAGGTCTTCTTTCGAGCTAGCATACACTGGCGTGAAAAACCAGGCTTCTTCATTGAGAATTTTGACTTCTAGGTGCATATATTGGAAGTCCCTATAAACAGTAACCACATCCACTAAATGTGGATTCCAAATAATTGCAATCCCACTAGAAAACCCCTGCCCTTTGACAAAATCATGCCCTCAAACCCCAACATATTGAAGGTTCTAACCAATTTGTCAGGATCCACCCTAAGCTCCAGAAAGACCATAATAGAGGGATGGTTATCTACTATGTACTGTTTACAGACTCATAGAAATGCTCTACTAGCTGCCCCACGACAGTTCCACACAAAAATCTTATTAGCTCTATTATTCATAAGAAAAGCTTTAGACACAGGACATAACGACCTCGTCCCCCTTAGCTAGGGTTCCCACCAGTTGATTCTGGTTCTCTTAGGTCTCTGGCACTCGCTCTTCGCATGAAGTGGACGAAGCTTCCATCTTCAGTATGTTCTCTCGAACCTCATTTGGTGGCTTAGGGGGGTAAGGGCTAGGGATTTGCACTACCCCTAGCTCCCTATAAGGCGCTTCACCATAATAAGTTTCCTCTGGCCCTCCATCTTCCAACTCCATCCCGCTCTCTGGCAGCACCATTTCAGCACCTGTAGTTTCTCTAATTTTCACACCCATAAAACCAGAGGCTCTCCTGTTCTTATAGTTTACCTTCCCTGGCAGCTTTTTTAATATCTCTCAAGTTAGTCGTATTTTTGGGCTCCTCGTTGTTATCTTGTGGGCTGTGGGCAACTGGCCCGAAATTCTTTCCAATGACCCCCTTGTTCTCCTTATCAGTCTGACCCAGCCTTCCAATATTCCTATTCTTATTATTACCCGACCCCTCCAACACCTTATACGTGTACCTAATTTCCTTTTCCCTTTTTTGCCCCAGACCGTTGGGAGCACTGACATCGTGACCACTAACAATGTCCTCAAGATTGCTAACGTCTTCCAAAACTAAAAAACGTGAGCCAACATTACCAGAATTAACCACTTTTTTGCCTTTCCTCCTTCCACTCCCCTCTCACGCGCCTTAGGTGCCCTTCGTGTTTTTTGAACCACGCACCAAGGTCCCACGTTGGCATCCTGTTTGGTCCTTGGGCCTGTCATTTATGCTTCCCTGACATCTTTATCAACCTTACCGGAGCCACCTTCTGTTATGTCTAGACAACCTTCCATATAATGACCGAATCTGCCATAGTTTGTACAAAGGAGGTGGAGTCCTTCATATTCAATTTTGTAGCTCCTTACTTTGATTTTAAACATTGTTAACAATGGCTTAATGAGATCAACCTCCACACAAAGCCTAGCAAACTTGCCTTTCACCATTTCTGACGTGGTCTTGTCAATCTTTACCGTGCGTCCAATTCTATTGCCTATGTAAGTGAGTGCCTTGGCATCGTAATACTCCATGGGAAGGTCCGACAGCATTACCCACGCTGCAACCTTATCCACAAACTCCGCATCTGGGTCGAAATCTGGCATCCATTCTCTTATGGTCAAGTAGTGATCGTAAATTAGCCATGGTCCACCGATTAGAGCGTACGCATGATCTTCTGGGTGCCTGAACTTGACAAGAAAAAAATCATTACTGAGATTGGCCATCGATAGACTAGCCTTCAAACCCCAGAGCTTCTGCAATCTTCCCTCAAGAGCCTTAAACCCAATCCTTCTTCCCAGGAGCTTAACTATTAAATCATTCCTCCAAGGTTTCTCGATGTGGACCTCTTCTCTTTTCGAAGGAATGAACTCCGGGCAATCATATGGCCCCTGTTTTCCTTCCACCGTCTTCTACCTGGGCTCTTCATCTTCCCCTGGACTATGGTCATCTTCATCACTCATCTCAATATACTCCTCCGAGGCCTCCATGTTGCTCCCCCACTCACTCCCAGACCCCTAATCAACCTCCAGATCTCCGCCACCATCAATAACAACATTCCTGTAAGATTTCTTTAACTCCGACGGATTCATCACTCCCTCCGGTGGGTTCATCTCACCCTCCACCACACCATCGTATACGATCGGGAGCGAAAAGTCTTTAATGAAGGTTTGGTCCACACTCTTCATCTTCTTTTTGCTCCGATGGATCAAATCCATCTCCTCTTGCGAGAAAGGGCGCTCAGACTTTCTTGAAATCTCCATTAATTCCACTGTTCTTCTACTTATCTTTGTTTCTGATAAAAAAGTGTGCAAAATACAGCATACATTTTTCTTAATATACAAGGTTTTGTCTTGTTTATTATAAATTAGAATAATGAAATCTTCATTAGAGCACAAAAGTCTATCATATATAGACGATTTGTTATTTTTTTTATTTTAATTTTTGCTGTGAATCATATACGCTAATCATGAATGCATTGCATCATGCAACCCTCGGCATCTTTTTCACCTAAATCATCAACGTAAAAGCATTTATCTGCCAAAACTTTTATCAAGAAAAAATGAATACGAAAAAGGTAAATAGAGTGTGTGAAAAAGAAAAGTAACTTCATTTCTTTTTCTTTTTCTTTTTTTATTTTGGATGAAAGTTTATAGAGGATGAGATATTGTTCTATTAATTTCAAAATTAGGACATAATACAAATCTCAACAACAGTTTACAATGATAATTATAAATGATCTGCCAATGAAATATCACCAATATGAATTGAACTCAAAACCCTTTTGTCCGCGTTGTTCAAGTAACTTTATTTCTTTAACCCTAGATGACATTTGTCTCATCAAAATTAGTTAGATAAGCAAAAATTAAAGGAACTTTCAGTTGAAAATTAACTTGATGCTTTTGTTATAGTTAAGGATCAATTAACTATTTAGAATAGTTATTCAGTTAGTACAAAAAAAATAGTTATTCAGTTTATAAACAAATAAATAAACTGAAGCAATTAATCATTTAATTTTTAATTATTATGTCAAGTTAATCCTTAATTGGGAATTTCCTCCAACATGAACAAAAAACCCTTCGTTGGTCCAATTTTCAATCATCCCAACAAAAAGCCGAAAGCCACTGCCTAATGCCAGTTTTCCACAGTAAATTATTTGTTGCCATTTCTAGGTGATGCAGCGGGCCT
Organism: Ormosia emarginata; assembly: GCA_029884605.1. Lineage (NCBI taxonomy): Eukaryota > Viridiplantae > Streptophyta > Magnoliopsida > Fabales > Fabaceae > Ormosia > Ormosia emarginata. The sequence goes on from JAQQTP010000077.1 coordinate 4,683,318, forward strand.
AAGGCCCATGGAAAAAGGATCAATCAAAACACTAGGCAGCTACCACGTAAATTTACAGAGACATCAGACCCATGTTTGTCCTTTGGGCTTTTTCCTGATAAGGTCCAAAAATCACAACAGAATATCATACATTATTTTTTTTAAAAAAAAAAAGTTAACCCGAATCAAAATAATAAACCTAGAAAAAGAATTAGTTAATAACAAGCGATTAATAAAATTATAATATAATCAATTATTATTCAATTTGATTTATCAATTGCTTGTCATCCATTAGTTCTCTCAAAAATTTATTATTTAATGACTCAAAAAATGTTGTAAAGAATATAAAAATTTATTGGTACAAACATTATTGAACAAAGAGCAAGTCTGAAGGGATGACAAGGAAAAAAAAAAGCAAGCTGATGATTGTAATTTGCAAATCAGTAATAGTAAGTACACCTACTACTTCATCGCAAAGCATGCACCATTTGTCACCTTCCGCCTATTGTTTTGGTTACCAAACCACCCTTCAAGCTCACCATGAATGAAGAACACCAATCTATCCACAATAACTATGAGCAATTGACCCTTTTGCAAAATAAATGCTATGAATGTTGTCGGTACTGTTTAAACTTTTCATGCAGATCCTGCTTAAGAAAGATTCCGACTCTTTCGGGCGCCAACAATTTCCAAATCCATTGGCTATAGTTAACACTTAACTTGGATCAAGAGAATATGAGACGTGAAGCAATAAATTGTAGCAAAATTGTGGAGGAAAAAAATGTTGCACGGGTGTGGCTATTAGTTTTTTTATTTTTCTATACGCATGCTACTCAGTTTTATACTTGCTTTTAATTTTGGTGCTTTGGAGTTATACTTACTTTTTAAAATGTACGTAAATTGCCCTAAAATACTTTGTCATTCATCAACTTTTGCAGCAATCAACCATAGAACCATATATGAATATTACTTAGAGATAGAGAATTTTTCCGAACAATTTATAAAAAGGGTGGGGCTTTCCTGTGCTCAAATCTCTATTCTCCACTCTCAGTTCTAACTCCCTTTCTTCTGGCAACTAGGGCTGCCATTAGATATGAAAGAAACCCTTAAATCCAGTTGACGTCATCCTTGAAAGTCAAACTTAAAAAAAGAAAAAAAAATCACCTGATATTAACTACGAAGGAATCCAGGAATTTTTCGTAAGATATTTATTCGGGAGTGTATTTGAGAAATGGAATTGCTGTAGGGTTTCAATGGGATGATCAGAATTTTGAAGAAAAGATCTAAATTGAATTCAGTAATTTAAGATCTTCTGTATCGGAGTGCATTGGGCGAGAAAAAGATGTTGATGTTTAAATCTCTAACTTCTTCTAAAATTATCCAAATCTGTGACTTAAAAAAATTGTTAGTACTAAAATAAGCAAAAGTAGCAATGCAATAATAATATATGTCCATAATAATATATGTCCATTATTAACATATATCTATAGCTAGGTATCCATATTCCATACAAACTATTCTTAGAAAATATATTTTAGACGGATAATAAAATTATAAATGTAAGTTTCCATGTTTCTTTTTGCTACATATATAGATTAAACAAACATCACTTTCCGTATACTCATAATTTTTTTTTTCAAAAGTTGTCATCCATAGTGCATATAACTGCTACTCCAAATAAGTCTTACTTGTACAGTCTGTTTGTTTCAAGAGAAAATAGAAAGAAAGAAAATAAGAAGATAGAAAATGAAGAGAATATGTGATTTTCTCTTGTTTGGCATAGGAAAAAAAATAAGAAAGACGAAAAACTTTGATGTGGGACCCACCCCAAATATTTTTTCTTCTCAAATGCGCAGAAAACTGAAAGATTATGTGATATTGATATCAAATTATCGTTATACCCTAGTATTCAGATATGAAATTTGCATTTTTCCTTTCCCCATTCTTTCCCCACGCAGAAGTGAGCTCCTACACCCCTGTCCCTCTTCTTTCGTCCCATTCAGTCGTGGGACACCATTGACGGTGAGATCCAGCTGCTCCGCCGCGTGTCTCCTCCGTTGCGTGTCTCCGCCACCGCGTGTGTGCTCCGTTGCGTCCCTCCTTCGCCGTCGCTCTGGTCAGCTACAATCGCAGAGGTCAGATCCAAGTCGTCCGCTCCATTGCGCCTTTCGCCCCTGTCCAACGCCGCGTCTCTCCTCCGCCTCTCTCAGCCGCCAGTTTTCACTTTCTGGTAAGCAAATTCACTGCCAAGCTCAATCTCAGCAGTAGGGAACTTTTGTATTATGGTTTAGATTTGGGTTTTCTTTTCACTGAAAATTAAATCTTGGGTTTTCGTTTTAACTGCTGTTTGATTGGTGCTAATTTAATTTCTTGATTGCAATTGCTATATATATTCAATTTTAGTTTGATTACGGTTAGTTGCGGCAAAATGAAAGTTTAGGTGAAATCAAAATGGAAAAATTCCTTTACTTTGGAGTTGATGTTGTGCTACACGATGGATAATGTCAATTTCTTCACAATTTAGCAAATGCTATTTTTTAATTTGTTTGTGCCTCAACCTCTATTGTAATTAGTTATTGGCTATCATATGTGAACCACCATAAGTGAAGGTAATATGAATAACCTTTCACCTATGTGATTTCAAAGTTTTTGTCTTTGTTATTGAAGTGGAACAGATTATGTAGTACATATAGTCTTTCAAGTTTATTCTCTCTGCTCGTCTTCTGCTTCCAACAACATAAGTTTGTCGCAGTTCTACATTCTGGTTATACATTACATCATTATTTTCATCACTTTTAGAAGGGTCAAGAGCTGCTCTGAGTTTACAACCGCCAAAACACCTAAGAATGTTGTGTAGTGAGTATTAATTTTTCTTCCCATATATAAAACAGTGCAAAATATTCAGATGAAATGCTTAAATTCCCAAGCCATCCCTAGCCCATTTTTACCTATATAGATTTTCAAACCATCTATCTTCTGACCCCATTAACATCCATGTGTCCCTGAATCAAGCTTAACGAATCCTAATTTGTTTCATGCCACCAGATACCGTATTGTAAAGGATCCATAAAATCAATCTTTTTTATATTGTAAAGTTGTCCTAAGTCATACTTTTTGTTGATCACATATCTTATTGCTACTAGTAATATGGGCATGGACCATTGGAAACTCATGACTATATATATGAGTATACCAAAATGATACTGTGACATACCAGAATGATAGCAGAAGGAGAAATACTACCAAAAACAGAACTTTGGGGGAGGCTGCGGCAATATTTCATCAGTAAGAATGAATGGCAAACAATCACGTCTCAACAAACAGACTTTAGAAATAGAAATTTTGGCTGCACATATATTCATGATTAAGTAAAGCATGTTAGCATACCCATAAGAATAAAATCACATGCACCAGACCAGCAATGCCACCCATTACAAGTAGCAAAAACAGTAGTTGCAAAATAGATAAAGTACCCTACATATAGAGAAAAGACAAAATAAATTCAGTCAACTATGGCAGTCAAATGTCAATCTTTATTTTACAACACAAATACTGAAACAATTAGAGTCAATCTAGCACTGGATATTAAAGTCAGAATCAATGGTATGCTTATGTTAATCTTTTATACTCAATCTTTTATTTTACAACACAAATACTAACATTGATAAGACATTTTCTGTTGGGATGCTTATGTTAATGTATATTAAACTTGCTAATCTTACTTCCAATTATTTGTTGATATCGACTATTTGATTTTTGTTTTTGCGTATTCATATCACAATACATAATCACGACTTTTTTTATATATATAGACAGAAATGTCTTCCAAAAATATTGAAGACGTGAATTTTGAAGATGGCACAGAAGACATAAATGACGTGGAGTTGGAAGTAAAGCGAATGATTAATTTTGCTTTGCCTCCCGAGGTGCAAGTATTAAGTCATGTAAGAAAAGAGTTGGATAAGAGGCAATGCATTTGTGCTGTAGTTCTATTATATTATATTGTGCATGCATTACATTTGTTGCAGTTGTTGTCAAGTTTTAGACCAAATCAAATTAGTGATGGAAATTCTGAAAGAGAAAGTAGGTGTCTTCAATTAATGAGACAACAACTAGAGACAGAAAAGTGTCGGAATGTCATACGTATAGGCCCTGGAGCATTTATGCATTTATGTGAGAAATTAAGAGCAACCGGTATAGTAAAAGATTCAATACGCTCTACAGTTAAGGAGCAAGTTGCTAAATTCTTACACATTTTAGGTCATAACGTAAAAAATAGAACTGTCTCTTTCTTCTTCCTTCGTTCAGGGGAGACAATTAGTCGTCACTTTCACAATGTTTTACGTGCTGTCATTTCATTAGTGGAAGAGTTTCTTGTGCAACCTTCTGGTAGGGATGTCCCTCCACAAATACTTAGCAATAGCAGATTTTATCCTTACTTTAAGGTATTGATTTTTTTATTTACTTATAATTACCCTCAAGCATGTAGTCAACATGGAAGTATATTGCTAACTTTTGAAATTATTGACTAAAAAAGGATTGCATTGGAGTTATAGATGGAACACATATTCGTGTGAAGGTATCAAGGGCCGAGGCCCCTCGATTTCGTGGAAGAAAAGACTATCCCACCCAAAATGTTTTTACTGCATGTAATTTTGATATGAAATTCACATATGTGTTACCTGGGTGGGAAGGAATAGCATCTGACTCAAGAATTTTAAAAAAAGCTTTAAGTAAAGAAGACCCACTTAGAATTCCAGAAGGTGAGTGACACAATAATGTATTTAATAATTATAATATATTAAATTAGGATCAAATTATGTGACATGTTGGTACATAATGTGTATATAATCTTTGTAGGGAAATTCTATCTAGGGGATGGTGGATTTATGCTAAAACGTGGGGTACTTACACTATACAGAGGTGTTTGTTATCATTTGAAGGAGTATTCATCGCGTGAGCCACAAAATACTAAAGAACTATTCAATCACCGACATGCTTCACTATGAAATGTTATTGAAAGAACTTTTGGAGTTCTAAAGAAAAGATTTCTAATTATAGCTAGTGGCACCGAACCACATTACTCATTTAAAACAATGATAGACATAGTGCTTGCTGTTGTATATTGCATAACTTTGTAATGAGTATTGATATTGATGAGTCCTTGATTGCTGAAGTAGATCGGGAGTTACTAGAACAAGATATAGATAGATCACAACCAATTTCGCACCAACCACGTGATGAGGACTATAGGCAAGGAGCAATTTTAAGAGATAACATTGCAGCTGAAATGTGGAATGCTTACCAAGCTTAAGTGTGACAATTAGTTTTAAATGTATACTTTTATGTACCATGTTATATTATTCAGATGATATGTATATGGTGAAGTGTTATGTACTGTGTTTACTTTAATAATTAGGTTATGGCTTGTAATTTGAATTCTATTATTATATTTGGTTGGTTTATTAATTTACTTGTGTTAAAGTTTTATGTAATTTGGATATACCTTGTAATTGAAAATATAATCATTGTATATAGTTCTTTATGTGTCTTTTGAGGTATCATGCAGGTTTAAAGATGACTAGGGGAAAGAAAGTTGCATCAGACACTGATCATCCTTCTAAAGACAATATGCGATGGTCTGATAATATGGACCACGCATTGTTGAATGCATTTATGGAACAATTTACCAAGGCCAATAAACAGGATGACTCATGGACAAGTGAAGCATATGCTAATGTGGTGCAGGTCCTAAGGATAGAAATTGGTCCACAAATTACAAAACGACATTTAAAAAATAGAATGAAGACTTTGAAAGATCATTTTGCAGAGGCATATGATCTATTTAACAGCTTAAGTGGAATTTCATGGAGTCTTATAACAAAAAAATTTGAAGCTGAGGAAGAAGTTTGGGAGGATTAAATCAAGGTAATGAAGAAAGGGAAAATTTATTTATTTTTCATCTATTTTTTTTAGTTATTGATGTTCATTATGCTTATGAAAGGAAAAGTTTATTGTAATTATTTGTCTAAACATAATATTTTTTTTTCATTGTTAGGATAAACCATATGCAGCAAAATGGAAAAGAATGCAAATTAAGCATTATGACATATTGAAGGAGATGTTTGGTACTGATAGAGCTACCAGTAAAAATGCCACAACTGCAAAAGAGAGGCTCAAACAATGGGAAAGGCAAACTATTGATTTAAATGACTCATTTGAAGTTGTTGGGAGGGTTGATACTAATGTAAATATGGGAAATGACACCCCACACTTAGCTACCTATTCGGATCAATTCAGTCCTACTTATGGTCAATCTAATCAATTAGGTGGGACTTCATCCTCAAGGGGTATTAAGCGTAAAGCTCACATGGTTGATTTGGTGGAGGCTCAGTATGGGACGGTTGCCTTGGGAATTAATTCATTAGTTGAAGTTCTGAAGGAGGAAAACTTTGTTGCGGATAAACTGCATGAAGTGGTGAAGAGCGAGTGCAATGGTCGAAAGACAGGTTGAAATTCTTTGAGAAAGGGCTAACCATCATGCAGCAAAGTAGGCCTCACCATTATAGTGAATCAGATGTATGGGATTTATTGGCTAATTTGGGTGTGTTAGATCCATACCGAATGCAGTGTTATCGATTTCTCTGTAGAAATGAACAAAAGAAACGAGAACTTTTTGGAGTGCCTCCTCAAATGAGACTAGAGGCTCTTTTTCAAATTATGAACAAAGCTGGTATCCGATTTGTGCCATCGTAAGCCTTTCACCACTATCGATTTCTGTGCTTGTTGTATGACCATTTATTTATATTAATTGTTGTTTTGAACTTGTGCAAAACTTTCAATGTTTCTCCATGATTTTGAAGCAAATGTTTTAGTGGATGGTACTCGCAAGGGTGGGACGTGATTGTTGTACAGCCGATGACAGAACTTTCATGGTTAATTGTTGATAAAATTGATTTTGAAATGTGCCATATTTTTTTGTCAGTAGAAGCTGTCGAGTCTTAAATATTTGTAGCTTTATATTCAGTATTATTTATGTACATGTTGTAATCATGTATGTAATGTGATGATGTTGACATGGTTTTGTATGGAATACATATGGCAGGGTTTACTGATGATAGAAGTCCTCACTTTGAATCAAAAATTATTAATTTAATTATTTTTATTGGAGATTTTGCTCTATGGTTGAACAAATCTGCTTAGGTGACAAAATAAATTGCTACTGACAGGTGCCAATCGTATTCAACAACTGGACTGTTTTGTTTGTACATGGCTTATATATATTAAAGTTCATGTTGTGCTTTGCTTGAGGTTTAATAGCATGAGTGATGAATGGGTATCTTTGCAGTTATAAGGGTTTTCACAATTGTACTTCCTTCCATTTGTCAGACTTAAATATAGAAACAAACATCAATCATACTAGATTGAAATGAGATAAATGAGTTCTTCTTTTATATCTCTCTTCCTGTTTTTTATTTTTTTAGTTGTGGAGGGAAAGAAATTAACGTGTGTGTTTAGTATATTGTATTGGTACTTACTTGAATGATTTTCTACTTAATAAATCCAAAAAAAATAATCTGGGACTATGACTATGAGTTTAATAAATCATCTTTCTATTTGTAAATGAACAATTTAATTTTCAGGGCTATGTACTATTTTATCTCAATCTTTTGCTTGATTAAGTGACAAAGCAAAGAGTTGTGGTAGGGGCTATACGCACATATATCACTGATAATTGAGTAGTGTCTTGTTGGACAAAATAGATCACTAATTCACTGCAATTAACTAAAACTAATGACGTTAGATAAGCTAGATTACATGGATAGGAAAATATCAGACGTGTGAGCTTTTATTTGCGGTTCAAAGTAAATAAATGAGGTGAAGTTATTACATTAGAGAGGTAAAACAAATAGCAAGAAATAAATTCATTTATTATATTACATAAAGGGTATATTAGTTATTTTATTTAATTCTATTTTCTTTTTTCTCACTTTTCTTCTCAACCAAACAAGAGAAAGAAAAATTTTTATTTTCTTTCTCTCCTTTTTCTCTTCATCCAAACAATAGGAGAGAAAATTACATTTTCTCTCCTCTCTATTTTATCTCTTCCCATTTTCTCTCCTCATCCAAACAAAGCAGTAATGTCGATGACAAAAAAAAAATCTATAATGTTAGAATTCAAATCTTAAAGTTGTCATTTTCAAAAAGACTTTACTTAATCAACAATTTCACTCAAAATTACATAAACAATTACTTAACACAACTACTTCAAAATTGCGTAAATAATTACTTAAGATAAAAAAAATAAAAAATAAAAAACACGTGGAACTATTATTTCCTCTAAAAAATGATTATTAATTATGTGTCATTAATTATATAATATTATAAGAGAAATATTCTTCCTTCATCACTTGAACAAAAACTTTTGAAAAAATTTCACTATTGAAAATCCTTCATGTAAACCATTGAGAGTGCTCTTTTGAGTGATATATATATATATATATATATCACAAACATTAACATAAGTTATCTCTTCTTGTTCTATTTTTTTTTAAAAAGGACAAACATAGGTGATGTCCTTTATGTGTAAGATCAAATCTCATCAACTATATACATATATAATTGATTTTAAAAATTTTACCCATGACCAAACAAACAATACAATCACAGTCAAACTTTTTCACTTTCGTTTTTTTTCTCATATTCTAATATGGACCTAATAAAGTTTGGTCCATTGATGGTCTTAATAATATGGACCTAATAAAGTTTGTATGTCAGATATGTGTTTGTGTTAGATATATGAGAATTTGTGTATGACACATGTATCTTGCATGTTTAGCTTGGACACATCTTGAACATGGCTCAGACACGCTTAAACACGTCTAGGATACAACTTAGATATGACCCATTAATATTTTTTTAAAAAATAATTTCCATGACTAACATCTAATTAGTAAACTTGTAATCCACCTAAGCTCAATCACACGACTGACGTCCCAAGCCATTATTTTCACATACCAGTATTTTAAGTTTTATCTTTTCATATGTCACTATTAGACTTTTAAGTTTTATCTTTTCACATACTACTATTTTCATCTGCTCTTTCTACCTCTGCTCGTACCAAGTCGTCCACTTCGTCGTCACCGAAGCTTGCCTCACACCAATATTTCTTCTAATTATTTTTTTTTATGCACATGTACTTGTACATGGTTAGTTCTATTAGGAGAAGTTGATTTACGAGAATTTTTAGAAAATTTCAACAAAAATTATGTTTTATATTTTTTGGGAGGGACTTACTAGGATAACAAATATTGATACATATGACATATATTAAGATATTGTAAATCTTCAAGCTTATAGAAATGATATTAATGAATTATGAATCTTTTTTCTTAAATTTTGCAATTATATATATACATAAACCAAGTTCTTTAATTTGCTTTGATATTAATTTTATATATATATTGTGTCCGTATTTTACAATTTTTTGAATTTGGTATGTCTCTGTGTCTATATCCGTATCTGTGCTTAATAGATTATGACTGAATATGATTGGTACTAACAGGTTAACCAATTTTTATTTTATTTTATTTTATTTTTTGATAAAGTTTTATATTTTATTTCTATTCAATCCTTTCCTCTTGCATATGAATCTTGGGATCTTCTTCCTTGCCACACTACTGGAGTTACTGTTGAGAAAGATTTCACTGCTATCTTGTCTAAAATTTGACCTCACAACCTTGATCTTTGACTTCTCAATTCTCACAGGAGTCATCAAATCTTATCCCTCCTATTCTGGACTGTGGTCCGGGATCCCGCCCGAAGGGATAAACCCGGCATGCGCACCACCAGACTCCGCCATCATCACCCTTGTAGGTCATTTCTTGTTTTTAATTTATTACGTGCCTTTAAAAAAAAGAGAATATGTTTTTACCCAACCTTAAGGAATAAGAGAGCATTGGCCTTGTTCTTAAATAAGTATGATGGTGTGTGTGCACAAAATGTTGAAAGAAAAAAGAAAAAAGAAAAGAAAGAAAGAGCTGACCATCGTTGCAATCAAATGATTATCAGAGTCTCTTGATACACCATGTGACATATCCATATCTAGAATAAATATGGATGCTTGGAAACAATAGGAAGAGAAGGAGAAGGTTTATGCCTAACAATGAATTTAACTCACCAATTTGGGATTGATCTTCAACAAAACATTAGTCAAATATTAGTCATTGTCCTTAATGGTGAATGTTCTCAAATATTTTCTTCACTCTAACTGTACCATAATGCTCTTTTATTCTCTTTGGTATTTGTCTTCTCATATCAATATTATCTCCTCGCCTTTACCATGACCCCATTACAACCTTGAATAAAGTCCTCATGATTTATGTGTGCATGTATTCTGAGTAGTGGAGAAGTAGAAGATAAGTAAACTTATGGTAGTGCAATTTTTCATAGGTTGAATTGAGTGAAATACTTACCTTTTTAATGCTTGAAAGATTAAGAGTAAATCCTATGAGGATCTTTCATTCTTGATTCGTTCTTTTTAACTGAAGTTTCCTTACTTGATGGTTTGAGATGTGAATAAATATCACCTCAAAAATGCTTTGATCCCTTGAATGACTGGTTGCTCTTCTTGTTTTATTAAATCTTTTAGAGTTTTTAGCTTTTTAGTCTGTGTCGTTTTTCTTTGTTCCCTAGTTTTTTCTTATATGTTTTATCCGGGAGTGCAAAAGTTTAGTGTGGAAAAATTTGATAATAATGTATTTTATTCATTTTATAATCCTCTTACTAGGCTTTTTAAGGTTCAATTTGGCTTAATTAAGTTAATTTTGTCACATTTTATGAAATTAAGCTTAATTAGATCATTGAAGAAATTATTGCTTGAATTATCATTAATTTGGGTGATTGCATTTTTAAGTAAAGTGGTCACAATTTGAGTTGCACTTATCTGATTAATGTGATTCTGGTCTTATTGGAAAGTTAAGATAATTCCCTAATAATTCTTTACTTGATAGCAAGAGCCACATTGATAGCAATATATTTCATTCATTGTATAATTTTCTCACTTGGTTTTTCACTAAACTGGCTATAATATGAGTTTCAAATATCTGATGGATGTGATTTTAGTCTTTTTTAAAGCTAAGACAAATTTCTACAACTTTCATGAGGCATCAAGATCGGATACACACGTTTGGATAACTCAAATTAGAGTTGAAGCAAAATCTATAGTTTTGAGCCTGACAGCTTGACCTCTATACACTCATTAAGCTATATCTCGAGTTATAAGAGTTCAACAAGTCTGAAATTTTGACAGTGGAAGGTTAAGACCCATATCTACAACTTTCATGAAGAACACAAAATTAAGTTCAGATTCCTTAAAGGTGATATTGGACTTGAAAGTCAGAATAGAGGAGTTGAAGTTGAGCCTGACCCATGAGTAGTAATTAGGCCATATCTCGGGCTGTGGTTAGTGGATTTGGCTAAACTCAGTGTCTATGGAAACCTGAGACAATTTCCTAGAACTTTCATGAACTCAAAAATGACGCATGCCATGAGTTCAGAAGGGAAACATTTTGGAGACAAGAATCCACTCATCAAACAACTATTTTGGCATTTTGTTCTCATCATCCATCATCTCTTTTGGCATTTTGAACTCTTCTAACTCTATAAAAGGAGGCAAGGATTAATCATTTAAGGGTGTTAGCTTAGATTTTATTTTCATGTTTGTATGTTAATTGTTTCCTTTGTGTAGTGTTCTATTGTTCATAATTGAAGTTTTGTTCATCATCATCTTCTTCTATCTTTCTTTCTTCTTGATTCATGAATAACTAATTTTCATTTTACTTGGGTGAAAAGGTGAAGCTCTTGGTAATAAGTTGAGGTTAAATTAATTTCCTTCTTGTACTTAAATGATATATTTTTATGTGATCTTTATACGTATTGTATATTGTTTCCGATTAATTTAGAAACTCTTCTTGTATAATGAATATCTTGATTCATTGTAGAGAAGATGTTGGCACAGTGGATGCTTGAGACCATTTACAAGTATTGGTAGATAATTATTAGAACCATAAATGATTATATGTATAATTTTAATTGAACTTTGAATGTTAAATCTTCTGATTGGAACCTTCATTATGTATGATTTCAATTGAGTTATAAAAAGAAATAATCTTGTCTTTAATTTATTACCAATAGTGGATCTCCTAACCCAAGTAAATCCTTTTCATCTATGATTAACTTTTATCACATTTAGTATTGTGACAAATCTTTTCTTTACCTCAAATAATTTCTCTTCATCAATTCCCTGTGGATCGACCTCGGACTCCCGAGAATTTACTACTTGAAACAACTTGCACTTGTGTTTGAAACTTTTTATTATCCCATCATATATGAACTTGAAAGTGGAGATGAGATTGATAGGCAAGCCTATGGTTTTGCATTTTTCATGAAAAATTTGAGTGATTTCTTTGTCCTTAAACACTTGAGCAACGAAAAGATGAGTGATCTCATATGTTTGGTGAAGAGAAAAGTTGCAAGCTAGGCTAAAGAATCTTATTATTTTAAATTATTGAATGATCTTGATTGATTAGATTTGATTGCTGATCTTAAATTTTTAAAATTCTGGAATTACCCTTGATTCATATCTCTGGATGTTGAGTTTGATCTTGTTGTTGATTCCTATTCTTTGCTTGAGGACAAGCAAAAGCTCAAGTGTGGGGGTGTGATTAGAGTTGATTTTGATAACTTTTTATTGGTTAATTATCTGTAATTAAGAGTAAGTTTTAGTTGGATCCTTATCATTATCTTCGTTTTTGCAGAATTGAGAGATTTAATACATTTTGATGAAAACAAGCGAAGATACCAAGTTTTCAAAGCAAAAGAGGTCCATTCTGGCTTTGGTAGGGTTCTATGTCAGTTCAGGAGCGTTTAAGGACTTAAACATAACCATGTCTAACTTGGATGAAGCTTTTGACTTGAGACACGACCGTGTCTCCCACTCACACGGTCGTGCCTTCCTAAAAACGTACAGAAAAGTCATTTTTACAAGAGACACGACTGTGTCTCACACTCACACAGTCGTGTCCCCCAAGCATCTCCAATACGTTGATGGTGTCATGAGACACGGTTGTGTCTCATGGACACACGGCGGTGTCTCTCCCAAAAACTTGCAACACACACTGAAGTTAGTCAAAATGTGCACGCAATCCTGTCAGAATTTGTTGAACACGCTATTGTGACATGAGACACGGCCGTGTCTCATGGACACACGGTTGTATCTCCCCCTTTTGGCTTCACACGACTGTGTCTAACTCTTGAAAAGCTTCTGACTTATAAGACACGGCCGTGTCTCCTACAGGATCCCAAATTTTCTATAAATACAAGTGCAGAAGGCATGGGACGAAGTTTTTTGTTTTCAGATAATTTTTAGGTTAGTTTTAGGTTTTTCTTTCAGTTTCTTAGGTAGTTTATCATTTTCTTTCATATTTAGTTTGTAATTTAAGTTTTGGAAACTAAAGAGAAGAAGAAGAACAAGAAGGAGAGAGATCTAATCGAAGATTGGAGTCTCAGGTTCGAGCAATTGGAGATCAATCATCCTTTATCCTTGGAAATTAGTTTAATCTTTAATTTTCTCTGCAACTTTATTTCATACAATGTCTTTCTTATGTTTTTCTGTTGTTTTTGAATTTATCATGTGTGGCTACATTTTCATTTAGTTAAGAGAGGATGAAAGGCTAGTATTGATTTTGTGAATCTTGCATATGCGTTTATTTCAATACAGTTGTGTTTCTATTCATATATTTTTTATCATTATTGTGATAAAAGAATATTTATACTATTGCCAACTTTAAAGTGGTAGACCTAGGTTTATTATATGCGCAGTTGCGGTGATAAATCTAGAGGATTGTATGATGTTAGTATAAAGGTTTTTGTATCCTTGCTAGTTTCTAAAGTGGTAATTCTAGAATTATTATCTACACGATTGCTGTGATAAATCTAGAGGAATATATGATCTAAGCAATTTAATCCTAGTGTCTGATTAGATCTTATCGTAATTAGTTTTTTAAATCTTAATGCAATTATTAGTTAGTTGTAAGAGCGGTTGCTTTATAATTAATCAGTGATTATGAGTTGATTTGAGCGGTTGCTAAATTGGCCAAAACCTAAGAAAAATAGAAATTTAATCTCACAATTACGTAAAAATATAATTGATCATGTTGAAATAAAAAGGATATGTGGGTTAGCAATATAATATAAATCTAGTAGTGGATCTCATCTCTTAACTAATTCATTTAATCTGTCATTTCTAGTTTGTGTTATTATTATTGTTGTTAATTTGATTCAATACTCATCAAAACCCCAAAACCCCATTTTTATTGCACGTTAACCATTGGAGTTTAAATTAAGAATCAATTCATAGTGTTAATTGAATTAGTTCTCTATGGATCGATCATTGCTAACTACAACTGGTTGCAAGGTTTTTTTTTATATTTTTGGTGGAACTTGGTAACTGAATCTTGTTCTTAATTTTAATCATTATCCACACCACACTAGTTGATCTAACGAGGTAACTATTATTCTCACAGTGTATACACTTCTACTGCGTTGCCTAACTTGAGCGTTGGAGTCCCTTTGCAGGTAACCCCCTTACTCAAGGTTTTCGGTGGTAGCAACTGCGCAAGGAGGAGGAAACTACCGTATCTGTGCCTGCTCAGGCACCCTCTGGTTCTACATCAGAACATTGGCGTCGTCTGTAGGAACCCATAAACTTCTAATCCCACCCAATTATGGTGAACATGAGACAAAACTCAAGGAGAGACATTGCGCAAACTTCTGCTAACCATAGACAGATTCCTGTTGTGCAACTCCTTCCCCACCTTATCCCACCACCTGTTGCTAAAACTTCTGTCGTGAGAAACCAGGCGCTCAACGCAGAGCACTAGCGCGACGGATACTCCACTTCGATTTCAAACGAAAGTCCCAATCCTTCACATAGGGTTTCTGTAAGGGACAAACTTGGAATCCAAGACCAAGGGGGTAACCCAATACCCAAAAACACAGAATCCCTATACGTCAGTGCTTGGGAATGCCAAATGGCAAGGTCAGCAACTGAGCATCTCGTTCCGAACATGGGAGCCAGTCCCATATGTCCTAACGTCAATTCCAGGACATGCAGCGACAACACATGACTATGCTGAACAAGCAATATCAAAGATTGGAAGATATGCAAATGGACATGCACGATAACTAACCCAGGTCGAACAATCTTGACGGAGGACGTAATGCTGAGAATAACCAAAGAAGGGGTCATGCTGAAGCCACGGTATCGAATGTTGGAAACAACAACTCGAACTGCGGCATCTAGGAACACCCTTTCTTTGACCAACTCATGGAGTACCGCATCCTCAAAAACTTTAAGTTCCTGGCCAACCTGGAGATTTATGATGGAACCACGGACCCCCAGGAGCACGTAAATGCCTTTGAGCAATCCATGTGCTTCCATGGTAGATCTATGGAGCTGTTGTATCGTGTTTTCCCTCTCTCCCTCAAAAAGGGAGCCCTTAAGTAGTTCTCCAGCAAGGAGCAACCCAAGTCCATCGAGTCCCTGGTCAAGATTCGACAGGGGCAAGATGAGCCCCTCCGTGATTATGTAAGACGTTTCATAGCGGCATGCACCAACGTGAAAAACTTTGACGACAAGATTACCCTTCATTACGCTAGGAGCGGCCTCCATGTGGGTTTTGAATTCTTTGCATCCCTAGTAAAAAAAAGGCCCAAGAACTTAGGTGAGTTCCAGAGACAGTCCCAAAAGTACGTCAACCTTGAAAAAGTAACGGAGGACCATAGGAGATAGGATAAAGATGTTCGCCATGATCAAAAACCCAATCACGATTCCTCACGGTCCCGGCGTTCCAAAGGTAGTCCACCCCGGAGAAGGTATTCTGACTATACTCCCCTAAATGCCCCTAGAGAAACAATCTTGAGGGAGGTAATACAAACCCAGTTCTAGAATTTTCGCAGGCTGCCCCTATCAAAAAGCATAAATAGAAAGATCACTCTAAGCATTGTGCATGGCATAAAGGTTCCAGCCATGATACTGAAGACTGCTACTAACTGCACGATGTCTTTGAGTTCTTAATCAAGGCTGGATGACTACAACAGTATGTCCTCCGGGCCAAGAATGACGAGCACCGTGGCGGACATAGAGATGACAAACGGTGTAGCCCATCTCCTCATCACAGAAGATGGAACCGAAGCCCAAGGAGAAGATCTCGTACTCCACCTCGCCGAGATAACAATGGCCGATAGGAAAGGAACAGGGACTCTTCACCCAATGACAATGACGATCGTCGTCTTGAGCCAAACAAGACGATCAACACCATTGCAGGAGGATTCACTGGATGAGGGCCGTCAAATGGAGCATGGAAGAAAGCATTAAGGATGGTGGTGTTCAACATCTCCCATTCTGAACCCAAATCTAGCACCGCGAAAAGAAAAACATCATCCATCACCTTTTTCGATGACGACTACAGTGGAATCATCCTGAACCACGACGATCCGCTCGTCATCTCCGAGATAATCTCCAATGCCGAGGTCCGTCAAATTTTTATGGATCAAGGAAGCTCAGCAGACATTATGTTCCTGGACCTTTACCATAAATTAGAACTCCCGCGATTGGATTTGACCCCCTATGATAGGGAACTAATAGGCTTCACGGGTAAAAAGATCACTCCGGTTGGGTATTATGAAACCCATTCGACTTTGGGTTCTTTCAAGCTCTTCAAAACGGTCAATGAGAGGTTCTTGGTCGTAGACTGCCCTTCGGCTTACAATATTATCTTAGGTCATTATCGCGACTGGGATCGCTGCGAAATAGCAACTCGCGAGATTTTTAAAGATATAAATGGACTCACCACCAATTTTATTTAAATTAGGAAATAATTGACAAACCTTTCTTAGAAAATAGTCTTTGAAAACCAAATCAGATTCGGGAGTTGGCTATGGACAAGAAAAGGTGGAAACTTAATCCCACTGCACCCCTATCACACCCGTCCTGAGATGGTACCTTAAGTCAGTTGTGCAAAAAACTTAATAATCTCAAATTTATTTATTTTACTCCTTTTAAAAAAAAACATTGTAACTATTTTTATTTTTATTATTTTTTAGAAAAAAAAGAAAAGAAAACCTAATTATGAAAAATTAATTTTTGACTTGACAGAATTAAAATTTTACTTCTACGTACCCTCAGATGCAATGCGAAACTCAAAGTCACGTAGTTCTGTAAAAAATGTTGCGAGTTGATTAATTTTAATTAAGAAAAAGATTTTTGGAGAAGAGATTTTGTTTGAAAAAAAACAAAATCATTCTTACCTAAGATTCAAGGTAGCACAAGACTACTTAATAAACCTATATGATCCCAACGACTTTGAAGATAGCATCCGTTATTCAATCATCATCGTTAGTCATTCTTGATATTTTTATTTATTTTGGTCATTGCCTTGATATTTTTATTTATTTTTATTTATTTTTTATTTTTTTATTTTTTTATTTTACCAAGCTTAACAAAACACTTTAAAATTATCTAACAAAAAACTTTAGCCCAAACAACTCTAGCCCAAGAGGAAAAAAAATGTAACCAAACACAAAAAAAATAAAAAAGATTTTTAAAGAAAAGAAAAAAAAAGGGGGCAAATCTGGGGAAAGAAACCAAAAGGGGAAGGTTCTTGAGAATGCAAAATGGAGAAACGAGGAAGACCAAACCGCACTGATAGCAGCACGAACGGCGACGTAGAGACGAAGGAGCAGGCAGTAATTTGCGGTTCAGGGATCTGGTCAGCTTGAGCTGGTCGGCGGCGGTGCGCGAGTCCATGGTGGGGCTTGCTTGGTCGAGTTCTAACGAGTTCTGGGTCCTTATTCAAGGGAACAGTTCACGACGCCTAAAGGTGGTTACGAGTTCGACGTGAACGATGGATGGTGCGGTCCGATCTGTGCAGGTCGTGCGGCTGACGGTGCCTGATCGTTGGTGCGGCATCGTACGATGCGGTATGAGGGATAGTGTTGTCCGGAACTCGACGGTTCTGGTTCACGACGGAGTGGGTGGCCAGTGCCGAGTCGCAGTATGGTGGCTGGTGATGCGGGACGGGTCCGGTTGAGGCGCAGTGGCCTCTGGTTTCTAGGTGAAGACGACGACTAGATCTGAGGGTGGAGGTCGCGGTGGAGCTCCGACAGGTTCACAGTGGTGGGTTGTTGTTTTTCTCTTCTTTTTCTTGAGGTGGTGAGAGGGTGGTGGTTATGGAGGATGGGTGGCGGTTTGGTGGTGAAGGTCGTGGTTGTGGAAGATGGGTGGCGGTTTGGAGGTGAAGGTTATGGTTATGGAGGATGGGTTGAGATGAAGAAGATGATGAATAATGGTTTTGAGTGGTGAGTTAACTTAGTTGGTTAAGGTAGTGGGAGAGGGTGGTTGTGGTGGTGGGAGAAGATGATGAATAATGGTGGTGCTGTGTTATTTTCTGGCCGCCCCCCTTGCTGGCTGCTCTCCCCCCAAAAAACAGAACCCCGAAAATAAGTCTCAGTCTCCCCCCAAAAGAACCTAGATGCTATTTGTGTTGCCTTTTTCTCTACTGAGCTCTCTACCTGGACCCAAAATAAATCTCCGTTCTCCCCCTTTTTCTGCTATCAAAATGACTTTTGTGCATGTCAATGAAGGAGTGCAGAGAGGGTTGCGTGTGTATAGTGAGTAGCGTGTGTACAAAGTGATTGAGTGAGTGAGGAGTGAAAATGTGCAGAGTGATGTGAGTGAGTTGTTGCAGATTTTTTTTTTAAAATGAAAATATTATCTTTTTTTTTTATTTTCTTTATTTATTTATTTTTTCATTTTTTCATTTTTTTCATTTTTTTATTTTTTATTTTTTTTTCATCTTTTCATTTTTTCATTTTTTTTGCCCGGACAAAATTGGGTGTTCACAGTCGTCCCTCTCTAAATGCTCTTAGTGTCGTTGTCTCTACCACCCACCTTGTGATGAAATTTCTAAGCAAACACAACGAGGTGGTCACTGTCAAAGGTGACCAAGTGGCTGCCAGGAAATGCTATAACGAGAAATTGAGAATTCGTAGGACGTCCAGAAGTGGGAAAACAGTCAATTCCGACCAAGTCTTTGATCAGGTCAACATACTGATGACCGAGGTGGATGTCAGGGAAGAACTCCATGGTACCAGACCCCAGTCAGAGGGCGAGTTGCAACCTCTTCAATTGGGAGCCCGGTTGGACCAGGTCACTAAAATCGGAGCACACTTAGAAGGAGACGAGAAGTAACAATTGACCGAGCTGTTGTTGAAAAACAAAGACCTATTTGCCTGGATGTCATCTGACATGTCGGGGTTCAACCCTTCCTTCATCTGCCACCACTTGTCCATCAGGGGAGATATGAAGTCGGTATCTCAGAGGAAAATGAAGGTCGGCCCTGAAAGGCAGCTGATCATTGAGGAGCAGGTAATTGAATTGTTAAGTTGTGGGTTCATCAAGGAGAGTCATTTATACCATGTGGTTGTCCAACGTGGTCCTGGGGAAAAAATCCAATGGGAAGTGGATAATGTGTGTAGATTATACAGATTTGAACAAAATCTGCCCAAAAGACCCGTATCCACTTCCCAATGTGGATAAATTGGTTGACAACTCTTCAGGCTTCAAGTGACTATCATTCATAGACGCCTACTCTGGGTACAACCAGATTCCAGTGTATCCCAGAGACGAAGAAAAAATCGCCTTCATCACTGATAGGGCAAGCTACTGTTATAGGGTTATGCCCTTTGGATTGAAAAATGCGAGAGCCACCTATCAGAGGATGATGAACAGAGTCTTCAAGAACCAAGTAAGAAAGATGCTAGAAGTCTACATTGATGACATGATAGTAAAAACCCCACAACACGGATCATACACTGCGGACCTCGAAGAGGTGTTTGCACAAGTTCGAAAGTACAACATAAGGCTAAACTCTGAAAAGTGCGCCTTCAGAGTCCGTGCTGGAAAGTTCTTAGGATTCATGTTAACCCACTACAGAATCAAGGCCAATCCAGACAAGTGACAGGCCATACTCGATATGAGGAGCCCCCGGAGTGTCAAGGAGGTACAACAGTTGACGGAAAGGGTGGCGGCCCTCACAAGGTTCCATTCCAAAGCGGCCCATAAGTCTATTCCCCTCTTCAAACTACTCAAAAAGGGGAAGAACTTCAAATGGATCTCGGAATGTGAGGACACTTTTTCATCATTAAAAAAAGCTCATGTCCTCCCTTCCTATTTTGACAAGACCGGACCCTGGAGAGACACTCTACCTGTACTTCTCAGTCCATGAGGAGGCTATAAGCTCAGTGTTAATCCGGGACATAGACGAAGGACAAAAACTGGTCTACTTCATGAGTAAGGTTCTACAAGGGCCTGCACTTC
Source organism: Ormosia emarginata (assembly GCA_029884605.1). Classification (NCBI taxonomy): domain Eukaryota; kingdom Viridiplantae; phylum Streptophyta; class Magnoliopsida; order Fabales; family Fabaceae; genus Ormosia; species Ormosia emarginata. The sequence goes on from JAQQTP010000077.1 coordinate 4,703,737, forward strand.
GGTATCAGAAGATCGAGAAGATTGTTTTCGCACTGATTACCATGGCAAGAAGACTGCAACAGTATTTTCAATGCCACCATATGGTAGTAAGGACGGACCAACCTATCCATCAGGTGCTGCATAAGCCAGACCTAGCTGGAAGAATGATTTCCTGGTCAATTAAACTCTTCGAGTTTAGAATTGCTTATGAACCACGCCTAGCCATAAAGGCCCAAGCATTGTTCGACTTCCTGGTAGAGCTCACGACGGACCCCGGTGACCCCAAAGGGAATTCCTTAGACCATTTTTGTTGATATTTCCTCAAATCCCAAAGGAAATGGAGCTAGGATAATCCTGGAAAGTTTAGAGGGACTGACCTTAGAGCATTCTTTAAAGTTCGAATTCCCTACCTCAAACAACCAGGCCGAGTATGAAGCATGCATTGCCGGGCTGACAATGGCAAATGATTTGGGGGCAACTAGGATCACACTCTGTAGCGATTTCCAGCTCGTTACCTCCCAAATTAGAGGTGAATATTAAGCCAAAGAGCCTCTCCTGCAAAGATACTTAGCTAAAGTCCAAGAACTCCTCAAAGGATTCGAAGAAACTAAGATTACACATATTCCAAGAGAACAGAACTCCGGGACAGACCTCTTATCTAAACTTACCAGCACTAAAAGCTTCGGCAACAATATGTTAGTAATCCAAGAAACTTTTTCTCAATCCTCTATCACGGGTCACAATGTGTTTCAAGTAAAGGTGGAAGGACTATCTTGGATTACCCTTATCATAGAATATCTGTAGTCTGGAGTCGTGCCTTCAAATCCCAAAGAAGCCTTAAAACTAATCAAGACAACAATGAGGTACACTATCTATGACGGTCGTCTATACTAACGTGGTTTCCCTTCTCTCCTCCTCAAATGCCTCACTCCGAAAGAAGTAGAATATGTTCTGGCCGAGGTTCACTAGGGAAGTTGCGGATACTATTTGGAAGGCAAAGCATTAGCCCTAAAAGCACCAAAGGCAAGGTATTACTGGCCAACAATGAAAGCTGATCCCCATGCACATGTTTGGATTTATGACAAGTGTCAGCACCACTCAGATCACTACAAAGCCCTCTTAGAGGAACTGTCCACGGTGTATGTACCCTGACCGTTCTACCGATGAGGAATGAACATCTTGGGCCCATTCTCCCAAGCCCCAGGTCAGCTAAAATACTTGGTAGTAGTAGTGGATTACTTTACGAAGTAGATTGAGGCAGAACCCTTAGCCACAATCACTACATCTTGAATTCAGAAATTCACTTGGCGCCACATCATCACCAGATTTGGAGTTCCAGAGTCCATCGTAACGGACAATGGAACTCGATTCAGGGATAAGGGCTTTGAAGAATTGCTGGTCAGGCTAAAAATAAAGCATCATTGCAACGTCGTAGAAAACCTCAGGACGAACGGACAGGCGAGGCCGCCAACTGGATCATTGTCCAAGGAATCAAGAGGAGACTGGATGAAGCTAAAAGGAATTGGGCTGAACAGCTCGACCATGTCTTCTAGGCTTACTGGACAACCCCCTATTCTACCACGGGAGAGACTCCTTTCAAACTCACCTATGGATGCGAAACCATGATCTCGGTAGAAATAGGAGAACTAAGTTGGCGTCATCAGTAGTTTTCACCGAACAACAACCCCGATTTGATTAGGGAAGACCTGGATCTGCTAGAAGAAAGAAGACGCGTGACCTACATACGTGACACCGCCCTCAAACAAAGGACGACAACCAGATACAACCGGAAGGTAGTCTCGAGAAAGTTCCAACCAGGAGACCTAGTACTCCGGAGAGTAGACATCAGAGGGAAAAATGCCTCCCAAGGAAAACTAGCCCCTAACTGGGAAGACCCCTACCGTATCGTCGTCAGCACTAACAAGGGAGCCTACACGATGGAAACTCTAACAGGAAACCCAATCAAAAAACTACTGGAATGCAGATAAATTTAGGAAATACTATAGCTAGATGCCTATAACTATCTAGTCTTTTAGTAGAACTAATATTTGATCTGTCCTCATTCGACTTTGTATAGGATCTTGTCCTCCAACACTTATTAATGAAAAAGAGTTGTTCATATACTATTTTTCGCATAAGAAATCAAAAGCCCTGGTCAAGAGGTATAAAACACCAAGTTTGGGTAGTAAGTTATAAGGTCAACACTCAAACTCGGTACTTGGCATTGACTATTCTAAAGTTAGTAAATAAGTGGCACAATAGATCTGATGACCCGCGGTCCATCCTTATACTAAGCCAGACGGGATCGCGTTAAACCAGAACGGTTAACAAAGAACCCCGAGCAAGGTCTAATAATAATAATACATGCCTAAGATAAAAGGGATCGCAAGCACTAAGTCTTCTTGGACACTAAACCCCTAGCCAAGGCACGATTTTTACCTAAGCCCAAAATTTCAAATGCTTAATATTATGGGCATCGGGTTATGGACTAAGGTTTAAACTTCACCTTAAGTCAAAAATTCCAAATGTTCGGTATGATGGGCATTGGATTATGAACTAAGGTGTTAAAATTTACCTAAGTCCAAAATTCCAAAGTACTCGTTATTATGGGCATTGGATTGAAGACTAAGGCATTGTTTCTACCTAAGTCAAGAGGGGAACTACATACCCAGTGTTATGGGTATAGGACCCTGAACCATGGTTCTCCTTACGTTGGCAAAAAATCTTCTAAGTCTACAACATTGTTACAACAAATACCATAACGGGCGTTGGACCCGAAATGGACCATGAGGAAAAATAGACAAACAAGTGCAAAGCAAATACGACGTATAAATAAAATCTTGAAACCTGGGGAAATGTCACAAGTTTTTACAAAATTAAAACCCCTCGCAGGGGGCAAAAAGAAAAAAAAAGCCTTAAGCTCCAGCTTCCCCTCATGCCGGAGTCTGAACAGCTTCCAAGGCAGCTCTGAAGTCAGGTTAAGGGACGTCCTCTGCAAAGATAAGTTGGCCGTCATGGAAGACCTTGTCAGAGTTAAGGTCTTCTAAGGCCAGGGTCATACCAGAGTTGAAATGCTGGATTTGAGCCACGATATTTTGGAATTGCTCTCCTCTAATCCTCTCAGAGACTGCCACTAACTCATCCATATCTCTTCCCAACTGATTCATATGAACTTAGACTGTGGCATGGGCCTCTTCGGCTTAGAGCTTCTCCGCCTCAAACTTTTTCTTAGCCAACTCGACTTCGGCCAAAGCTTTCTCCAAATTGGTGATCTGCACCTAAGCATCCTCATTCAGCTTGAGGGCGGTGTCGAGCTTTTGGGCAGCCTCCTTAGCTTCCTTGTCCTTCTTCTTAAAATCCTATGTCACCCTCATATTGGTTTCCTCGATGGAACTCTCGATGTGACGGATTTGGACAGAAGCACGAAGCGTTAAAGCCTGAAGCTCGATCAAGACTTGAGCCATGCTTCGCTGGGATATGTGCCTCGTCACTTCATCATTCATAAGTCGTTCGTCAATAAATGGCCTGGGGTCAGCATGCCCCGTGATAACAGGCAAGAGGCTCAACCTCTCCTCAACGACGTCTTCTATAGCCATCCTATCACCCCGGTCGGAAGAGCTCTCAACGGCCTTCCTCTTCTTCCTTTGTTGGTCCCGAGAAGGTGACTCCGATCGCTCAGGAGTTTCTTCAATGACCACACCCTGGCCAAAAGGCACTGGAGTGGCAGCCGAAAGAGCACTAGAGGAACTCTCTCCCTTCCTTTTGGATTTTAAAGCTCGTAGGGCAGCTATAGAAGATGTGGCCAACATGTTATTGCTCACTGAAACAAGACAGAGAAACAAAATTAGAAGTCAAAAAGAACAAAATCGTATAAAAATAATAAAATGCAACAAGCCTAAGGTGGACCGCGGTATCCTACTTCCTACCTAATAAAGCAAAAAGAAGGTCATCACAAGGGATATCAAGAAAGTCTCTGATATTAATATTCTCGTGATCCTTAGCAAACTGGGATATGAACTTAATAGTTTTGAGCTCCTTCGAATTCAGATCTTTCTTTTCCTTCTCAAATGGGATAGTAAGAGTACTTTATGCATCCAGAGTCTAATACAACGGGAACTTCGGATCCCCGTTGGCATTCAGGAAAAAAGGGATGAAACTCTTCCGTCTCAACAACTTTGAAGAATCTAGTCTTAAATCCTTTGAAGCTATCTTGGAAGACGTCAAAGGATTTACGACCACCTCTAGAACGGATAATGAGCCCAGTTCTTCTGTGCAGCTGAACCTTGGGGACACACCCGATGGTAAAAATAAAAAAAGTGTTGATCGAGTACCGTAACCTCATTATCAGGCAAAACCTCTCAAAGGCTATAATATAGCCCCAGTCGTTGGGGTGAACCTGAGTCGGGGCTACACGTAGAGTCTGGAGAATAGCCATCTGGAATTTAGAGAAGGGAAGCCACAATCCGAGCTTAACGAAAACAGGCTCATACAAGAACATAAAGTGTGAGCCTGCCTCCCGGCTTGAGCACACCCTCTCGTTTCACTCCGAGCATACAACTTGGAACTCGTTGTCCCGAGTCCTCTCGTGCGTCAAATAAAGATAGCCCAATAACAACCTCAGTTCAGCCTCCGAAGAAAATTTGGAAAGATGTTTCCATACATCCTCCCCCATCCATGGGTACGTTAACCTCGGACCACGATGGATTCGAACGGGATCTTCCTCATCTAGTTCACGGATCTCGGGGATCGCCACCCTGACTCTAACCCCTCTCATACCCCAAGCCATAAAAAGTCCTGAGAACACCCAAAGAGACCGATGAATAATTATTAGAATCATATGAAAAGAAGATTCAGACACGAAAATGGGCAAACGAAAAGATTCGCACCCATATATCTGTAGCATTGTCTTTGTCTCAATGGTTTAATATGTTAAGTTTTGATGATGACAAATACAAGATAAAAATAATTATGCTTATGCTTCATAGATGTGCTGAATGAGATATATTGTATCATGCATATAAAGATATTGAGTTATGAATTTGGACTAACTATGCTTGTGTTAAGTGAGTAACATTTTGTAGGATAGTCCAAGTATCAAGAATAAGCATTGCAACAAGAAAGCAAAAGATCACAACTATGCTCAACTCAAGAAGAATAAGAATGATAAAGATGTTCCAAGCAATTTACAAGATTTGAAGAGAAGAAATTTGTGGAAGCTTGGATCACATCAAGAAGCCTAAGGACTAGAATTGGTATATTTTCCTTTTAGGTTTTCTCCTATGTAAAGATAGAGGTTTTATAAGAAAAGAGCTCAAATATGTTTTTAAGTCTTTAAAAATGGTTCTTACATGTTTAAATGCCCAACAAACTGTTTTTGGAAAGTTAATCTTGGTGGTAGTTCACACATTTAAAAAATAGCCAAGTTTGTGTTTTGCAAAACTGACATTCAGCTACTATTTTGATCATAACTTTCAAAATACTTTGAGTTTTGTTATGAAACGTATTTCATATGAAAATAGACTCAAATATCTTTCCAATGAATGGTCATTTACTTTAAACGGATAAGAAATGAAGAAGTTATGACCATTTGCTTTAAACTATGAAATATAGTCAAGTTTGAGTTTTGAAAAACTGACCTTTGGTCATTCTTTTGATCATAACTCTCAAAATACTTTGAGTTTTGTTGTGAAACTTCTTTCATTTGAAAATAGACTCAAAGATCTTTCCAATGACTGGTCATTTGCTTTAATCGGATAAGAAATGAAGAAGTTATGACAATTTAAAGTCAGATTTCAAAACTAGAAAAGCTGTAATCGATTACACAAGTCAGTAATCGACACAATAAAGAAGCCATGTAATCGATTACGTAAGTGTGTAATCGATTACCAAGTGCAAGTAAACGTTTCTAACGGCTATAAACGGCTAGTTTTCATAAAAATCATTTCTAAACACTACCAACGACTATTTTATCACTTGGGCTCTATATATAAGTGTTGTATGAAGCTTATACCCCTCTTGAACCCTTGATTTGATCCTTGAATCACCAAAATCATATTTTGAGCTCTTTCTTGCAAAATTCTTCTATTCCTTTGTTCTTCAATTTGTATTATCCACTCTTGAGAGAGTTTTCTATCATCTATACTTTGTTCTTCAAGTTGTATATCTACTCTTGTGAGAGTTTCATTCTATCAACCTTGATTGCTTTGTAAGAGAGGGTGAGGTATCCCTCCAAATTGTAAAGGGTGAGGCATCCCTTTGTTTGAAGAGACTCAAGCTCAAGGGTGAGGCATCCCAAGGAGTTGAGTGCTCAAGTTTGTAAAGGTCATCAAGCACCTGTGAAGCTTGAGGAATTGGAGGCTCTAGCACAAGGGTGAGGTATCCCAAAGTGTGAGGAGTGCTCTTATTTGTACAAAGGTTTTCCTAGCACCCGTGAAGTCTAGGAGATAGTGAAGAAAATCTCAAGTTAAGCTTGGGGACTGGATGTAGGCCACAAGTGGTTGGTGGCTGAACTAGGATAAATTCTTGAGTTTGATTCTCTCTTCCCTACACTCTTTAATTTCAATATTTAGTGTAGTATATTTATTTATTGCATATCTTGTCATCTTGGTGATTTGATTCTATGAAATTGACATCTAGCTTATTTGCTTAATTCTTCATATATCCCAAGTTGTATTTGAGTAATCTATAATAGTTGTACCTTTGTTGTACATGTTCCGCTGCTTTTATTACTTGAGTGATTCAAAATGCTTAATTTCTCAAAGGTGCATTAAAATTTGTAATCACCCAATTCACCCCCCTCTTGGGTGATGGTTACCATGACTAACAATATCGGCCTCCCTTCCCCCCGAAATTTCAAATTTCAGAAAAGACACCTCCGTCATGCACGGCGTGGCGGAGATGGAGTTCCCAGCGGCAAGCCATCACAAGAAACTCAAATATCTTAGTGTTACTTCACAAAAGGAAAAATAGTAGAAACATACCCCACAACTCAGTGCCAGTAGGAGAAAATTGAGAAAAGAGAAACTTGAACTTAGAGGAATCTTACTTTGTGAAAAGATCGTGAGAAGTTGAACAAAAAGCTTGAAACGAACGGAAAACACTTATAACCACCCCTCTCTGCCATACGAAGCTTCCAGAAGAATAGTTAGAAATAATAAAAGGTGAACGACGAACCCCTAACCCCTATTTATAAAAGCTAAATGGTTAGGGGGCATTCTCATCTTTACGGCCCAATATTCAAAACACACCCATCATGGCACGCGAAGCACTAAGCACGTCCACCTAGTCAAAATATGCCACATGGTCCTTATAGCTGTTTCACAGTTGAAAAGACGGTTTCGCAGTTGAAAAGATGTTTTACGCAGTTGAAAAGACGATTGCGCAGCAATTCAAATGTCACACAGTCTTTCAAAGGCTAAGTCTGGACATTTAGTCTAAACCCCGGCCAAAACTAAGGTAAACTTTTCGGTTTTAGAATCCCAATTCAGACGACAGCCATCAGGGAGAAGTCAACGATTAACTCTGAAAATACAACCTTCTCCGGTGTAAATACCCCCGGACTAAGGATTTAGAGCTCGCCACTTTGACTTTTCAAGCCAAGCACCAAGCTGGGGACATGATGACGTCACTCCGGGGTAAAGCATTGGTCTTACCCTGGTCAATGATGAAGGAATCTAGACAAACAAGAAGAAATGACGCTACTCAGAAATAAGCATTGGACTTACTCCGGCCGGTTATAACAAATTACGGATAACGGAAAGAAATAAGAAAAGAAGATACAAGGCAAAATTCGAAAAGATAAGAATTTTTTATTCTTATTCCATACATCATCTTACATTAAAAAATGAGAGAAAAGAAAGTATAGAAACATAGAGCATATAAGGAAAGAGCCGGACCATGTCACATCCAAATTTCCTCCGCGGCACACAGAGTCACTGTCACCACCACGGCTCCCTAAAATCTGCACTGTTCTCTTGAAAAAGTGGATTGACTTTGAAGAACCTTGGTAAACAGACATCAAGAATCCGGGACGCCAAATCTTTTGCATTGCCTCCACCAATAAAGGTCAGGATGCATCCTCCATCGTTGGACGAGGTGCAACCTTTCATGAAGGAGATCATTCCACCGGAGCCTTAGCCAGTCTCATGATCATCCCAAGTTTGCTTCAAGGCATGGAGCAACTTCAATAGTCCCTCCTACTTACCCAAGGACATGTTCAGGGCGAAGCATCTATTACATCCCCAGGAAAGAACAAGGAGAGTGAAGCACCCCTGCTCCAAAGACCCCCGTCCAACACAACAGGCGGCTCAGACCTCCCCAGCGACAACAAATATCAAATAAGCAACCACAATACGTTGGGGAAGTAAACCGCCCTCTGTAATTACGTTGGGAAAGAAAACATGAATATGGCTATTGCAGAGAGCAAAATCCTCTTGGTACATGAATGAAACGCAAAGAAAGCCATCACTTGAAAGAAAGATCGTAAGCAAAGTCACAAGGCAATAGAAATAGGAGGAATGTCAGCTTCATTGAAAACACTCCCTTTTTTTATAGAAGAAGTGAAGCATTCCAATTGGATCCAAGAATAATGTACCAATTACATGAGGTAAGCTACGCTTTAATGCTCATCGATTCTGATTGAGCGAAGGGGAAGTGTGCAATTAGAAAACATCATAGAATTAATGTCTCTTTCAAAAAGGGTTTTTAATTCATAATAAAGTCAAAATAGTAGTTTCCCAAAGGAGCCCAGTATTCCTACAAAGTACGCAAAACGACAAAAGACCCTGCAGAACCATGCACAGGGGCAAAGGTCACACCTCGAATGACGGGACAGTGATACATGCTAACCCCAGAGGTATGCCATAAACGACAAACATCATCCATTACGGATCCCCACATCTATTACACGCCGTAGACCCCGTCCAAAGTCTGGTATCTTGACACTTAAATGTTCCGCTTAAGCGTCAAGCTGGGGGCAATTATTCTGGACCGTAGTCTGGGATCCCGCTCGAAGGGATAAACTCGGCATGCGCACCACCAGACTCTGGCATCATCACCCCAGTAGGCCATCTGTACACGAACATTGGTCGTAGGCCTTAATGGTACTCCTTAGGTCTACGTAGATCCTGACAACTGCCAATTATAACCTTTAGAGCGTGGGACTATATCTGCCTGCAAACGGCAGGTGGCCACTGACGCGACAATCCTGAGATTTTAGGGATCTGCCTGGATGATCGTGGGAGGAAAGCACCCTCCCTCAGGACTCTGCTTGAATGATCGTGGGTGGGAGGCACCCCCCGTCAGGCCACGATCTCAATGTACCTGCACCTACGATAAACGCTTAAGGACTCTGCAAATGCACTATAAGTATTAGGCTATGTCAATCTAATGAGGTAACTGTTATTCTCACTGTGTATACCCTTCTAGTGTGTTGCCCAACTTGAGCGTTAGAGTTCCTTTGCAGGTACCCAACCCCCCTACTCAAGGCTTTCGGTGGCAGCAACTGCGCAAGGAGGAGAAACCACCGTACCTCTAGTTCTACATCAGAATACCTCCATTTCTTGACTTGCAATACCAAATTTCAAATCACACAATTTTTTGCTAAACACATTAAAAATAATACTAAATTCTTTAAAAAGGGAAGAAAAAAATTGAAACCCAAGTTTTGGTAATCGAGTGAAAGCACAAAGAAAGGTGAACAGATCGACACTTCCCAGAGCAACCCAAGAAGCTGCTTATGTTTTCCATCACTCCGAAGTGCACACGTTCACCAAGGATTGACACACCATGATGGACGGTCATGGCTGTCGTATTCACATGCCAGTGGTGTGCGCCATCAAGGTGCTCGACCTTAAGTATGACGACGAGACCATCAAGTACGAGGAGGCCTCCGTCATTGTTTCCACCAACATTGCACCATCCTATCACCAACTTCATCTCCTTCCGTAGCTCCAGCTCCACCATGTCAATGTTGTCGGACTACCTCCGAGTGGCTTTTTGTGGCAATGGAATCGAATAAGGTAGAGATTTTGGAGCTGAAAAACAAGGGTTTGTGACTCAACAACACACCATCAACAAGAACGACTAAAACAAAAAGTAAAAAAATCTAAAATAATGTTACCTGTTTGAAATATAAACATTGACCTCTTTTACAAGTATATCGTGAATTATCTCATACATTCATTTTCTTAATTAATAAATCAAAAGTTGAAAGACTTGACTCACCAATGGTACAAAAGTTTTTAGGTCCATTGAAGACATTGCCTATAAACTATAACATTTGGAGTATGATTTTCGAAAAAGTTTCAATGTTTAGGCCAATGAAATTAAGAACCGCTCTACGTATAGGACGTCTAATCATCTAAATAATTCATTAATTATTCATGACATGATCATTCTATATAAATTTCTTGTTAGTGGATAAGAGGTATAATCACCAACCACTAGCCCATAATTGGCTTTACATTACAAAGTAGGAATTAATTAAGGCAACATGAAACGTTAAACCCTAACTCGATCAACATTTGCCAAAGACATTATAGTTAAAGAAATACTAGCTAGAATTAAATATATAAGTAATTATATATATTGCTTCAGATGATGCAATATGCAGCGTCAGGATGATGAAAGCGTCACCTGGAACTTAGACAGAGCGTGGAAGAAATGGGGCATGGGGCACTTGAGTAGTATAATCGTAAAAGTGGTCCAAAGATGAACCGAGAGAGTGAGATGGGGTCCATATAGGAACATTTGGGTTAGCCACCCCCACATTCATTCTCATGAATGTCTGTCATGACCTTCTGACAACAAGTTGCTTGCTTTTCAGATAAATAATAGCTAATTTTCAGTTACAAATGACAAACAAACAAATATAATAATATATCCATAGCTATAATGAGTACTCCTCCTGATGCCATAGAAAACTTATGTGCAAAATAACAACAACAATAAGAGTATGTGTGTGTGCATATGTTCCATCTACATGCCCAGAAGTTGAAATCAAGAAAGAGACCTTGCGACAATCATTTAAAAATTAAACAGAAATAAAAGGAATAAGATTAAAATGGTTGTGATATAATATATGGTACTGGCCGGTGGCCGGTGATCACAATAATGCACGATCCATATTTATATACACCTACAAATTAATTGGCTTCAGTATCAAAACTTAAACGCAAGTAGCAGATTACTACATGCATGTATCTGTGCAAATTTGTCATCAAGAATATTATATATAAGCAGTATTTCAGAATTGCAAAAGATAATGCCCCCCTTGTCTTACCCAAAAAAAAAAAATATGCAAAAGATAATGGAACTAAATGAAGTAAAGGATAAGGTAATGTGTAATAGATGAAGATGTATTTGCAAAAGTATGTCATCATTCCTGTATTAATTAGTGATATGTTTTAACTAATGTTTAAAGATTACAAGTTAACGTTTACAAAATGATAATTGCGCCTGCATATTTTATTCTTTTCTATATCACCACGATAACCATGATCCATTATTTCGCAAGGCCTTGGACCCATTTTGCTTCAATAGAGGAGACTGAGATGACTCCTTTTAATTAGTTTGTTTTATTTATAATAAGCATTGATAATTAAGTTTTGTAAGTTTCAAAATCGTTTTTAATTAAAGAATCAATAATCTCGCCTTCATGAACGTTTCATGCATCCAATCTTTACTTGGTTATTTGAATTAATTTTAAAAAGCTATAACAATTTTTCATAAGGTTACGTATATATGGTCGTTCATACGATAAAGCTGTGCGCTTTAACTTCTTTTCTTTCGTCTTTTCGTCTTCACCAGTTAAAATAATCTAAAAGTCATGAACTCTTCTTCCAAGAAGTGCATTGGAAAAGTGCACATGAAAGTTCTTTTGTTTCTCGTGAAATTCTTATATCCTCTTGGAGGAAAAAATTTCTCCTCCAAAAAAGATCCTAGCTATTAAATCTTAAATGGGACCTATCCACTCCTCATAAAGCAAGGGCATTTAAGGGTTGAGATGATGTATGGAAGAAGAAAATTCTTCCTCCTCATGAGTTTTACTAATATTTGAAGCATTAAAATGAAAAAGAAAAAAAAAAGATATAGATCGTGGAAGAGGAGGGAAGAAAATTGATATTACAATCTGAAAAACAAAATAGACAGAATGCAAAATATCAATAATTATCACTAATCATCCTTCTGAACAAAAGAAGGAAGAATTTCTACTCAGCAAAATGCATATTTAGAAGAACCAAACTTACAGATTAATTAATGTTTTTGATAAATCCTAGTAATAACACAAGAAGTTATCCTTCCTAATTAGATTAGAGAGATCGAGTACATCATTGTTGATATATAAAATTCCATTCACTTAATCATGAATGCCATATAGCATCGTGAGCAATCAGCCTTTCCATTATTACAGATTGACTGCTCATGATGTTATATCAGCCACAAATTTTCTCCATGCTTTAGCCAAAAAGGATTGTTGCATGTTAAAATCCACTGCCATATGCTGGTGCCCAGTAATCGGCCCCATTTTCGCTTCCAACATGTTGTGTGCAGGACACAGGGACCAAGCATAAACCTCTACTCCTCAAGTCCTTTGGCTTATCTTCTGCATCCTGATTATTATTTTGATAAACAAATAAATAACAAAAATGATATTTACACATAAAAAAACTTACATCATTTTTATACTACTTTTCTTTTAAATAATAAAACAAATAAAATACACATTTCAATACATTCTCTCTATCTTTTTTTTATTCAAACAACATAGTGTAAAAATGATGTAGGAATTTTGATGTGCAAATGTAATTACTCAATAAACAATAAGAACCATGCAAAGCCTGACAGTTTCTACCCATTCTCTGCACTGTAATGAAACTAATGGTGATAATGATAATAATGATTAGAATGATACTTCCTAAATATTCAAAACAACAAGGGAAAAAAAAAAGAAAAAGAAAGAATACCTGTTTAGGAGCTCCCTTTCTTTTCAGGCCATTGTCATTCAACAGCTAGATGGGAATAAAAAGGGGAAAAAAATATTAATTAGTAATTTCACTTCCCTCTGTACCCTTCTTTGACTTCAAATGAGCAATGCAGCCTCATCATGCTTTTCACTATCTTTAAAGGATGTTATAAAAAGCTGAGAAACCTTGTTGTTTTATCTTTAAGTGTGTGCAAAAAGTGTACAAAAATAGTGTGCAACAATAATTTTCCGTTGTTTTAATGGCTTCTTTTCGTGGATTAAATATTGCAGTAATTGCAAAAGAGGCTCTCATAATTTGATTCTAATGAATTGATGGATCCAATAAAGCATACCTGACCGGGGTCCTCAGGAAATACAGAATTTCTTTCTCCATGTACCTGTTGTTTGAAAAATAAAAAATAAAAAAGAAAGGAAGAATCATTCGATCCCTTCAATTATATATTATATAGTACATACAATATAGGTCATTTTTTTCCTGCCCAAATCGTGTGTGTGTGTGTGTCAAGTGTTTTGAAAGAGAGAGAGACTTTGGGAAATGGGTACTATAGGTACTTACAGACTGTTGAGTCCTCAAGTGTTTTGATGCATTGTCCAAGTAAGGAGAGCTGAGTGCCTGCACCCAAGGAGTGAAAAAAAAAGAATAAAATTTTATAACTCCCATAACTAAAGAATGTTTTGGAGAGAAACAAACATCAATATTGGTGAAACTTTAACTGCATCACTGACTCTGAAATAGCTTGCAGAGTATATAATATGTGGGAGAAACATCACCTCAATTTGACCTTGCAGAAATCCGATATATCCAATGGCTTCTAACAAGACAGAAGCTGTGTCAGTCTGCAAAAGTGAAGCACATCACAACTCGAAGGGTCATCTTTCTCTTTACTTTTAAGTTAAAAGTGAAATTCCAATCAATGGCAAAAGATAAAGAGGTAAACAGAACTTGGATCATGGAAGGGTGGAAAAGAAACTATTCATGGGGAGTTCTAAAACCAAAGAGAAAGGAGCTTGTAATGGTTTTGCAGTGTGTGTTTATAATAATGGAGTGGTTAGTTGATCACCTTTCCAAATGGGGAAACTAGTTGGTGAAGGGCTGTTATTCTATCACCTAGCTTCTCCTTCCGCACCTGATTCAGATTGCAACAAATATATAATATATGGAAGTCAGGACATGAATTTCATATGCTTTTCTCTCTTCCAACAATTGAGTATTCACCGGCAGAAAGAATATTACAGTCTTAGAGAGACAGACAATTAAGAAAGACAACACAAAACAAAACACCCACATACAACCTCACTTACCAAGTGAGAGAGAGAGAGAGAGAGAGGTATAGTAGAAGAGAAAGGAGGGAGAGTTTGTGGGTCACCTTCATAGGTGGTTGGCTTGAAGATTGCTGAACCCTAGCCTTCTTACAAACTCCAACAGTGGTTGTGCTATTAAACTAGAGCAGAAGAAACAGACAGATGAAAATTAATTTGAGTAACATGTTGAAGAGATCATCTACATATGCTTAATTAAAGTAGCATATTAATTAGAAGTTGAAAGTTTGGCTGAGAAAATAAGAAAAAATGAATTCAAAAGAACCTCTCTCTCTCTTACCTCAGAAGTTTGATTTGGTAGTTGAATATTCTTCCTATGATCTGCCTTGTTATAAGTGAAATCCAATATATTATTACTACTCAAGCTAGTGACACAAGACCTAGGGGAAGAAACTGGCACCATATGTGACAAAGATGATCCAGCTGGTCCAGAAGCCTGAAATTCCTCACCCCCATGGCCGTACAAGTTGCCACTTTGGGAAACTTCTTGCTTTATTACATCAAGAACAGGAACTCTGGTAGATGGATTAAGAATTTGGTCATCCCAGTTTTCCAACTTTTTAGGTTGAAAATGATTGAAACCTAGTCTCTCTTCTTCCCCAGGTAATCCAGTGCTGCAAAACAAACAGAACCCCATAAAATTTTAACACCAAAAAATAAACAAGGAAACCTTGGACAAGGGTAAATAACTTATAGGCATTTAAGTTGGCACAAACGCCCATAAAATGCATAATACTCTAATCAATCACAGTAAACCAATAAAACAAACAGTTTTTCAAACATTTACAAGAACAATTAACTACAGTGGAAGTCATAGGTAGAACATGTATATATATATATATATATATATATATATATAGATAGAGAGAGAGAGAGAGAGAGAGAGAGAGAGAGAGAGAGAACTAGACACCACACACATAGACATAAAGAAGAGAGAGAGGGAGAGAGAGAGTAGGGTTAAATTACAAAAGCAGTTGGCTCCATGACTGAGGAGGCTCTGGATTTTCAGCCAAAGAATTGAAAGGAATTGAAGAAGATCCAAGCACATATTGGGGAGGGATCAAAGATGGTGGATGCATGCTCCACCAGTTAGGGTTCCCAGCCATCATTTGCTAGCTGCACTGGAAGAGTCTTCCGTGGAAAACTTCAATTCGTGTGCCTTCAGAAGGAACCTATAAGAAATGAAATTTTTAATCTCCTTTTTCCTTCTACTTTTCCACTTTCACCTTTGTGATATTTCCTTGTATGTACACCCAAACAAGCCTTTGGCTAAAGCTTTGAGAGTTCTGCTTTGCTTTCTTACTAGCTGTTGAAGAAACTTAAAGCCTTGGGGTCTCACAGTATTTTACAGTGATGGGGTTGAGGAACTTTGCATATGTTGCTTTCTCTTTCCTTTCTTTCATTTATTCAGTTTTCTTTTTTATTCCTGCTTTTGCTTTATTATAAAGTAGAACAGAAAAGCTGGTGGCCAGTGTTTTGAGGCCATAAATTAATACTTACTCAGTGCTTACTTCCTTAATTTGGGGTTGCACCTTGGGATTGTTTTGGGGCTAGCTAGGGTTAGGGTAGATGTAGGGAGGGCATAATAGTATTGAGATCAATGTCAGATGCTTTCTTTATTCTCTGCAGCAATAATTCACTTTAACCAACAAAAATACAAAATATAGTGGCTGATTAAAATAAGAAGACCAAAGCAGAAAATGATAGGAATTGCCATGATTAAGTGCCCTCTTGCAACTACAGATACAAATCTAAATCATCAACATGTAGTTGAAGTAAGATTATAATAATTAACTATTGCACAATTAGCAATATAGACAATTACTAACATAATTAATGAAAACCGTCATAAATGGTTATTTTTATTTAACATATAGCATGCCATTGAGTGAATTAGATTCTACACTCATCAGAAGAGATAAACGATGTAAATGTAAGTATAGAAATTGCTTATATTTTATATTAATTAGCTTATCGAATATATATGCCTGAGGATACTTTATAATGAGAGATTCAGATATAAGATTTATTCATTTATACAACATTATCAAAAGTGAAATAATTCAATAAAATGAAACATATTCCTGTATAATTTCTTGCTCGAGATGGTCTTTTGCAATCCTTATGTCCTTCGCAATCCTTATGTTGTATGGTTTGAAGGATTTGGTCGAACCATATTTTAGAAATGCTGCCTCATTAAAAAACAGCTACAGGTTTAAATTGTCAAACAATAAAGGAGAATCAAAAGAAACTGATGATTGATCTATTTTAGCTGCCACCAAAACAATGATGTACGGACAACCCATAACGATGTGAGGGGCGAGGGTCCTATATATTCCAATCTTTTGTTTTATGTGTCTTGTTAGTGTCTAGAGAGAGAGAGAGAGGATGAGAAACTTGCGTTTCTTATTTATGATCAAATTTAAAAATATATTAACATAAGGTACAAGTCGTAGTTAGTTTACGTGGTAAAGTTCTTATAACCATACTTAGAAGGGGAGATTAAAGAGATAATTAATGAATCAAGTTCTCAACTTAACTATTTTTTTTAATTAAATTCTCAACTATACTATTATTCCTTATTGGAGAAGACGACATTCAGTGGTCTTATTGGCCCATAATTAAGGAAAACAAAGAGCAATTCATTTCCTAAAAATTTTATGGTATAATATACTAGCAAGCTAGTTCTTGAAATACACTAATATATTTGTTAATTTGCTTTCTAATATTATTTTTATTTGCAAAATGCCCACTAAATATATCTTTTTTATGATATGGATTTAGTTTTGGAAAAAATAAATCAAAGAGAGTAACTCAAATTTTTCCATATTATATTAATATTTTGATTGTTATCTTATATGTTTCCTCAATAATTTATGTATATCATCGCATTAGTTAGTAATCTGTAATTTTACTGTAAATCTTCGTTAAAGTTAGTAACTTGTCATGCCTTTGAAATAGAGAGAATTTCTCTTCACCCTAAGCTTTTTATATACCAAAAAATAATTTATGTATATCACTAAACAAAATATTCCAGGTGGTATAATTTGAGACACTCATCACTGTTGGGTACCAGAGTTATAGAAAACAATATCACGCAACTAAAATAGAGTTGAGAAAAGGGGAACTGACACACAATATTTAACGTGGAAAACCCCCTTTAATGATGAGGGAAAAATCACGGACAAGAGTAGAAAAGTTTTTACTATGAGGAAGAAATTACAAGACCTCTCTCTAAATACAAGGAGAGAACTATACAAGAGAAAGAAGAGGAAATATTTGGGATATCTAAAACTAATGGAGGAGGTCTTTATTTATAAGAGAACCTCCTCCACAAATGCTAACTCCCACTAGATGTGGGACTTCTAGTTCAACAATTCTCCCACTTGAAGATTTGACTGAGTCAATCATATCTTCACACCACTCTTTCTACCTTGTCATTCCATGTTGCTTACGTTTCTGATAGGCCATAGGAGGATCGACACCAAATAAACTTATCAGTGTTAATTGGCTTTGTCATAACAAGGTTATCTTTAGTGTGAATCTTCTGCATATCCACACTCCCTTCTTCTACTATTTCTCGAACAAAGTGATCTTGGATACCTATGTGCTTTGTCCTTGAATGAAAAAATGGATTCCTTGCAATGTGCAAGGCACTTTGACCGTCACAATACACAAGTAATTATCGAGCTTTGCTTGTGCCCAAGTTTTTCCATTAACCTTTTAATCCAAATAGCTTCCTTACAAGCACATGGTAGTAGATGTAGCTAGATCTGTAGCTTAGATAACCGGTATTGCTCCTCTCCGTAAGTGTGAACACATAGGTAGTAGATTTTCTTTTATCAAGATCACCGCAAAATCGAATCAACATATCCTTGACAACAAACTCGATCCTCCAAAACATAATGCAAAGACACGAGGTCCCTTTAATGTATCTTAGGATCCTCTTATGGTATTCCAATGTCTTTACCGATCTACGCCATTTATTTGTGCAATGTCCGGTCTTGTACATATCAAGCATACATAAGGCTTCTCCCGAATACTCGAGACATTTCTAGCTTTGCTAGGACTCATACTTGAGGATTTGTAATTGACAAAATGGGATGAGGCGGCATGATCTTGCATATTGAAGCGCCGCAAGATTTTCTTCAAATAGTTCTTTTGAGAAAGCCAAATCTTCCTATCTTTTTCTGTCTCGGTGAATTTGCATCCCTAAAATCTTGTTTCTTTGGTCCCAAGTCCTTCATATCAAACTCCCTAGCCAATTGTGCCTTCAATTCTTGGACTCGAACTTTGTTGGGGCCTACCACCAACATGTCATCCACGTACAACAACAAGATGATAAAATCATCATCACCAAACCTCTTGTAATATGTACAATGGTCTGAACTAGTCTGTTGTATTTGAGGCTAATAATGAAGGAATCAAATCTCTTGTAACATAGACCGTACAGAGATTTGGTTAACTCCGCAAACCAAGTTTTCTTTTCCTTGTTCTTTAAAACCTTCTGGTTGGAGCATATATATCTCCTCTTCAAGTTCTCCATGAAGAAAAGTTGTTTTCACATCTAATTGTTCAAGATGTAAATCAAATCAAAGACACATAGCCGTGGACTACTCGATAGTGGTAAGTCGACAACCGGAGAGAATATGTCATTGAAATCAATTCCTTCTTTACGAGCATACCCTTTTTGCACGATATCGTTCCACTTGATCGTTGCCATCTCTTTTGATCTTATAGACCCATTTGTTACCAATGGCTTTCCGTCCCTTTGGAAGTTCAACAAGTTCCCATGTCTTGTTTCTATGTAGGGCTTCCATTTCTTCTTGCATTCTTGCCATCCATAGAGAAGCTTCGAGCTACTCACAAACCTCCCGAAAGACGGCTCTCCTTCTTAATTTTGCATCATGGCTTGCCATAACATAGTCCGATGAAGGTGCTCGTTCGACGAGTTGATCGCCGAACTTCTCGTATCATTGGCCTCATATGGTTCTTGTTCTTCGTGCTCGGTTCTTGTTACGCTTCAAAGAAATCTTCTTCTCCAACTTTTCTATCTATCGTCAAAGTAGTAGTCTCTTTCAAGGTTTGCGTCATCTTTTTGTTCTCTTTGCAGTTCATTTTCTGCAAATATCATATCTCTGCTGACAATAACCTTGTGGGTAGTGGGATCCCACAGGCGATACCCCTTAACACCGTCAGCATAACCCAAGAATATGCATTTCCTGGATTTTAGATCCAGCTTCATTCTTTCTTGGGAATTGTACATCACATATGCAGGACATCCGAACACATGAAGATAAGAATAATCTGCTGGTTTTCCATTCCACATCTCCATTGGTGTCTTTAAACCAATTGCGGTTGATGGCGACCGATTTATCAATTACGCCCAAAAATGGAAATTCGCAACATAGCTCTTGTTCTTTCTAGGAAGTTCTATTCATCCGCTCTGCTAAAGGTGTGTATGCAAGCCTTTTAATACCCTCTTGCTTGCAAAATATGAGAAAATTACCATCTGTATATTCTCCTCCATTGTCTGTCCTCAAGCACTTGATCCTCTTTCCGGATTCAAGTTCTACTCTTGCTTTAAAGTCTTTGAAGATTGGAAGCACATCTGACTTCTTCTTGATTGGGTACACCCATAATCTCCTAGAGAAATCATCAATGAATGATACAAAGTATTTTGCTCCTCCTAGGGACATTTCTAGTGACTCCCACACATCAGAATGAATCAAGTCTAGTATGCGCTTGCTTCTAGCAGTTGATCTATCAAACTTTAATCTAATAAATGCTCACAAAGAGGTAAGTTTACCGATTTGAGCCCGGGAAGGAGATTACGTTCCGTGAGAATCTTCAAACCACGTTCCGACATATGGCCTAATTTGCGATGCCACAATCGTTGATTCTTCTTGGCCGCTAAACTGATTTTGCTTTGTAGTGTATCTCCCCTAAGCATGTAGCTTTCATCACCACTAGAGCACCTTTAACAACCTTCAAGATCCAACAGTCTTGCAAGAGGTCAACATAAATTCTTCTTTAAACCTTTCACATGTCGTACCCCTTGAATTGTGCGAACAGTACCATCGTGTAATTTTATTTTGACAATATCAACTCCAAGCCAATCTCCAAGGCATGATCATTTCCATGAATACAGATTCTTCCGAGATAGGTTCATAAGTACTAAACCAATCTTGTTGTGAAGTCATGTGCCATGTTGCTCCCGAATCCATAATCCAAACATCATTGAATTGTTTTCCGCCTTTGGAACCAATTGCTATAGTAAAGGATTTCTCCATCAGTACTCGCAACACATCCTTGAGAAGGAGCTTTATCTCGAATTTTTCTTGTTGTGCCAACAATCTTTCTTCAAGTGTCCTCTCATGCCACAAAGGTAGCATTTGAAGTTCTTCCTTCTTCGTGACTTTGATCTACTCGATTTCGGCTCCCAAAGCCACGTTCCGTTGATCTTCCTCTCATCATCGAAAAGCCTCGCTTCTTTGTGAGCTTTCCAATCTGTCTTCCTTGTTCTTTCGCTGGATTCTTCTTCAAGAATAGCGGAAAGAACGTCATCAAATCGAAGATTATCAAAGCAACATTATTATTTGTTATGTTGATGATGAGTTGATCATAAGAGTCGTAGACTTTGAAGTAAGCTCGCACGTTCATTTTCCACCATGTTGTATTCGATGTTGTAACGAGAAAATAACGTGTTCGGATTGTTGATGTGATCCCAGATCTTGTCATGAATTCACTCATTCGAAGTGTATAAAGCCTCCTTTTTAAGAATATTCGGTTATGAAGTGACTTGACCTCGCACAATTTGGTGAGAAAAAAAATCGCAAACTTGACAAACCGAGCAAAGCTAGATGCGGGTTAAGATTGTCATCCATCTCCTTCCACTTGTCATCGGGGATCCCGCTACCGCCTTCAATTCTTTGCTAAGCAATTGTCCTTCCTCAAGATTGCCTTTATCTTCAGTTTCCATAAGGAGAAATTACTCCCATTGAACCTCTCAATCTCATATTTTGTCGCCATGGTTTTACACCAAATAATTTTCAACTAAACCGGTTTGCACTATTTCACCGTAAATAGTACCGTATACGTGAATAGTATTGTACGTATTACCGTATACTAGAACAAATCCAAGATGCGTTAACAATCACCGTAAAAGTATACAACTACACGTATGAATAGTCACCGTGAAATAAGCGGCGTGAATAGTGCCGTATTCGGAAAAAGTGACCGTAGACCGTGAAAGTGTACTGTGCAAGTTCCCGGAAGGAGAGGTGAGTCACTAATAGACACGCTTAAATACCAAGTCTTTCCTAGCCGAACTTTTCTAGACATACAAACTACCACACTTTAATTCCAAAGAAGAAGAATAATTCTTTTCGATGTGGAAGATCATCAATATTGATAAGAAACCCCTTGCACCGTAGTAATCGAGAGCTCGATACCAGTTGGTAGACCAGAGTTATAGAAAACAATATCACGCAACTAAAATAGAGTTGAGAAAAGGAAGCGAACACAATATTTAACGTGGAAAACCCCCTTTAATGATGAGGGAAAAACCACGGACAAGAGTAGAAAAGTTTTTACTATGAGGAAGAAATTACAAGACCTCTCTCTAAATATAAGGAGAGAACTATACAAGAGAAAGAAGAAGAAATATTTGGGATATCTAAAACTAATGGAGGAGGTCTTTATTTATAAGAGAACCTCCTCCACAAATGCTAACTCTCACTAGATGTGGGACTTCTAGTTCAACAATCACCCATCGAGTGCCGACCAAAAATCCAGACTCTGTGCACTATGATCCAAAAGCGGGAAAAGAATGCAGGAGATGCAACAAAAAGAAAATTACATTTCCCAAACGCCAAAGAGCAAGTTTTAGATCGATACTAGCACATGGTATTTGAACGTACCTTTTGGTTCCTACTAAATAATTTTATACAAGTCTTGATGCCTTTATTTGGACCTCACAAATAACATCTCCCAATAAAGAAACTAGATTCACAAATATATCATGATCGATATTGACTTAAGTAAAAAAATAACAAAAGTTCTATATTAATTGTGTTTAAATAGAGCCTTTTTGTCATAGACCAATTTAATTATTTGAGTTTTACTAAACAATTTTAACATGTAGAGATCAAATTACTAGACTACTGTATATAGTTGTCTAATTTTCAAACTAATGAAGCTGTTATTACGTATAGAAATTGCAAAGTAGATAATTTTTTCAATGGCCTTTGAAAACCTTTTGTCATCTTTTCAAAGAACAAAAATTTGCGTCAGAATATTTACCATTTTTTTTTTTTGGCATCAGATTAAGAATCAATGAAATGGAAAGACGATAATTTAATGTATGCAAAAAGAGGAGGAAAAAAGGTTTAATTATTCTGACAGAGAAGAGAAATTATCACATTAATAAAGTTAGTGGCAATTATAAATTGAGCAAAAAATCAAATCTAGTATGAGAAATAAATAAATACACTTTATATTTTGAAATAAAATTTGGAAAAATGTTTTGCTTCTTTAGCCTAAAGATTATTGGTGACTCAACATTTTTCTAACAAAGATCAACACAAATAGTGTTACAGCTTGAAGATCATATCTCATCCCCTCCCAATCTTATTTACCAACAAGATCGTGAAAATAGAAGAAGTCACAAAAGGGCTCATAAAAATCACCTAAATAAAAGGAGCAAAAAACACTTAAAAATAGATAAATAAGAAGATAAGATCTAGATAAAAATAACTCGGATCTAATAAATCTAAGCGAGTTATTAAAAAGAAAGGTTAAAAAAATAAAGAGAAAGATGATAAGGGCTGCAGCGCTACCAATCTTATTTACCTGCAAGATTGTGAAAATAGAAAAAGTCACAAAAGGACTCATAAAAACCACCTAAATAAGGGGAGCAAAAAACACTTAAAAAGGGATAAACAAGAAGATAAGATATGGATAAAAATAACTTAGATCTAATAAATCTAAGCGAATTATTAAAACGAAAGGTTAAAAAACATAAAGAGAAAGATGATAAGGACTGGAGAAGTTACAGATAAAACAAAGATAAGAAGAAGAGAAACTAAAGAAAGAGGTGCAAAAAGTTTGATTTCGATACACGATTAATATAAAACATTTTTATCTCTCTTCTCCTTGTGATGTTTTCTCTCCCGATGCTTTGATCTCCTATTTTGGGTATTTATTTAATGGGGATTGCCGCTTCAATACTTTGGTGACAACTTTCTTCGTTTTATTTTTTTTCTAGTATTTTCTCCGATAAAATTATCTAGATTTTTTGAATCTATTATTTTTGAGAAAGACCTCAAGAGTTTGGTTTTCAGTTTCTCATATATGTTTCATGTTATAATAGATTTGAAATTTCTAATTTTAATTTTTTCAGGTCAGTCTCATGCTTTGACTTTAAGTAACAGTAGAACCTCTAGATCTACTGAAATAAAGGATATGATACTCTCTTCATATGACAACACATTATATGTCGGTCTTCACAATGAAAGATGCATCGTTATCGATAGTTTATGGATCAGGAACAAAATTATAGATTATGAGTTAGTTTTGAGTGAAGATTATATCTAAATTCTTCTTCTTAATAGATTTATTAGTTTTACTAAAATTGTAAGTGTTGTTGAGTTTTTTATTGAATGAATTTATAGTTTATTGTTTAAAAAAATATAAAATATTTTTATACTATCATTCAATTTTATATAAATAACATATTTAATGAATTTAATTATGTTACTAATTACATAAGATATCAAACTCACTAAATGATATGAGAATACATTTTTAAATGCAAGTGTAAAACTTTAACAAAGTGGTCTCATTTCAAAATATTTCAACTTTTAATTAAAAGGTTATGAATTCAACAACAAACCACATGCTACAACTTATGAGACGATGAGATAAGAATTTTATCAGATATATATCTTTTGACCATTGGTCTTCCACTCATGAATATTCGGTAACAATTAGAAAGTTTATGTCTCACCAACAGCCTTGAAGCTAAGGAGATATCTACCAATCCCTTTTTATCAATTGTGAACTTTTGTTTAATCAGGCAAGGATGCAACAAAAATGACAAAGAAAAAGAGGGAAAAGGATTTAGACTGAGTTTGACACATTTTGATTTTATTTCTTGTTTTTCTCTTTTTGTTTTTCTGTGATATTGAACAAATTTAAAGCTGAGTCCTGCAAATTGAGTGTCAGGTGGTTTCCCTGTTAGGAAAATATCCTAGTCAACTGATTCTAACTTACAAACTTTATAGGAAAAGACAAAGTAATTTAAGCTTAACATCTTTGAGAAATGTTGTAGAGATATATGTGGAAATCTGACGATCATTACGTGGAAATGACTAATAATAAGAAAATAAATATGTAAAAATTGGAATGAAAGTGAAGTGGGTACGTCCAACTATTTTTTATAGTAATAAATACTTCAACAGGAAAAAAATAAGACATATAATAGATGCCAATTTTTTTTTTTATTTTTATACATTATCAGTACAAAAGTTTTTTATTCCGTCATTCAACCATATATTGTCAATGTCTACTCATAACAATTATCATTACGAAAAAAAACCAGTGTTTAACTACAGTTATTTTGTGACGATTTCAACAATCGTGACTAAGCCCATCAGTGCGCTCCTTCTTCTCATTTACCTCTTTTTTTTTTTTTTTATCTCCCACTCTTTTTCCCAGAACCCACTCTGTTTTCCCACTCTCTCTCTCCCCGCTACCTCTCTCTCTTCCCACTATGTTTTTCCCGTCCCCACACTCTCTCTCTCTTCCCACGCTGTCTGCACTCAGATCCTCCTCTGGCACTGCTACAACACTCCGCAACGCCAGCACTGTGTTTCTCTTCTAGCACTGCTGGTCCTGCTCCCCATGCATGTTTGCTCCCTTATCTTGCACCGCTAAGCTTAGATCCAGCCACCTGCACTCAAATCTCGTCTGCGCCCCCACCTCGCCACCACGTCGTTGCTGCTCTAACCGCTCCAGTGTAACACTCTTTCCCTTTTCTTCTCCTCTATTCTGCTTTTTTATTATTTAAATTTCATTTATTTTGTTTTTATGTTTACTGTGTTGCCAAAATTTCCTTGTCTGAATTTTTAACAAAAAACTTGCAACTCTGCAAGTTTGCCATTGATGATTGATCTGCAATTCTAAGATTTTGTAAGTGCACAAATTTTTAAAGATAGCATTACTCTTGTAACTAGTCCGGGCTAAAATGATTTAATAACAGCCAAAAACACCATCCTGTTAACAAAATAGTAGGTTTTCTGAATAAATTTTGTACGCAAATGCCTAAACAGTAAATAAGTACAACTAAAAGTAAACATGGCTAATGTGCCAGCAAGCACTACCATTCACCTATAGACACACTATTAAACATTTTAGTTACCAAGCACTAATGAAATGGAAGTAAGGCCAGCAATATAAGATGAGATATGAAGTGATGTATTATCAATAAATGCTATGAGCTGAGCTGGCTGAAGCCTTTAGTAAGTTGAATGAATGCATTTAGTCACTGGTCAGAGACCATAATGCAAACATTATCTTGATGTCTATAATTTATTTTAAATGTTAAAAGAGGAGAAACTTTTGAACCTGGCTTACTGTTGATGTGTTTATTTTATGCATGGAAGCAATCATTTGGACAGAAAATAAACTGAATCACTAGACATTCATTTCCACCAGAACCATTCAGAACAAGACTTGATTTACTAGGAGAATAATTATGAATCCTGGTTTGTGATATTATAATTATGAATCTTTATTTTAGGAGTTCATCTCTGCTAATTTCCCCTATATCATATGTGAAACCCATATTAATCCAGTCTTTTGTCTTCATCATATGTATTTGATGCTAGTGCTTTGTCTTCGAATTATTTGGTTCTTTTACAGGTATTATACAAGCACAAGATTATTCTTTTTGGTGGCTTCTATGACACTCTTAGAG